>CM076575.1:49624409-49886859 GCA_034641835.2 Pinus albicaulis | reverse complement strand
ACTAAGGTCTCCGTGCACACAACTAGCGGGAGCCTTTCAAACACAAACGCTACTACAGATTCGACTTCAGAGCTCTATCATTAATCTGTTATCATTCATCTGTCGGGAAAACTACTGAGAGGGGGGGGGGTGAATCAGTATTTAGGGCAAACTGAAACTTTTTACTTTTTCAGGCTCTAAAACCCATACGCTACTTTGCTGAAGCCAACTAACGTATACACGCGGATATCCTTCATAAAACTCGCGTATACACAAAGATCTAATTATGCCATTAGTTCTTCACTTATATCATTCCATCATTCATTCATTAGATGTTCTATAAACAGTAAACATGTGCAGTAAGAATAAATCATCACACAAAGCATCACACATGAACACCAGGATTTTTAGGTGGAAACCCAAGTCGGGAGAAAACCACCGCTGCAGTTGCTCAGCCTTCAATATTTTATTATAGAGAAAACATCTTACAACATATGTGCTGGTGCAGACTCTACCAGCACGCAGGCACCCACCTGCGCTCGTTTACCAGCCTCTCCTGGAAGGGAGCTCCAACCCCCTGACTCGTTTACCAGCCTCTCCTGGAAGGGAGCTACGACCCCCTGCTCTCGTTTACCAACCTCACCTGGAAGGGAGCTACAACCCCCTGACTGAAGGCTACAACCCTTAGCACCTCTATGGACCACGTTTCATCAATTTTCACACTGGATCCAAAGCTTCCTTTAGGACACCACTTGTAGGCCACATTTCATCATATTTCCAAACTGGACCCTTTCCATAATTTTAAGCACAGTCAACCATGAAACAAATACATATAACTTACTGACAGATATCAGTAAACCAGCATAACAGATCAGACATTTCTTACCACAGACTTCAGCAAACCCTAGTTTTCATACGCGCTTTCCTTTCACTGATGTCGCGTATATACGCGCTTCCGTTCACATCAACCAGCGTATACCTCTGCACATAAACTTCACTTGCGCATACACGCTTTATCTTCAACAAACCCGCGTATATACGCGCTTCCGCTGTTACGAACTAGCGTATACATCTTCAGTCATTATAGAGCAGCATACTTCTTCAGATCAGATATTCAGATCAGATTTAACCCTTTTACTTCAGACAGATGTTCGCCTTATCTCAGATCCAAGCATTCCATAAACAGATCTAGCAAATACAAATACATTCCAGATCTAGATTCCCTTCTTCATCATTTCTTTATTGGGCATCATAGATTCAGATCTATCATCAAACCTTTACCCTTTCCATACATATATACTTCACAGAGAAGTATTCATTCAAGCTCAGACATCTTGCTCCCACGCTCATCATTTGCACAATGAATTTCTTCTCTTTATATAGGTTTACCCTTTCTCAATACCATGAGCCCCTTTTTCAATACCATGAGCCAAAACAATACCATGAGCCCAAAACTACATTACTTCGGATGGTATTCCTGGACGGGGCCATTTAGACGAATCATTACCCAATACAATGGATCAATACCATGGTGGTTACCCCTGGTTTTGCACTTTATGAGCGCTTTTGCCCATACGTGACTTGGCACGTTGTTTTCTGCGTGCATACGTGACTTCTTCTAGACATATCCGCGTATGCTTTGAAACATACTCTTTTCACCATAGATTTAGCACATGCTGAATTCCTTTCTTTATTGCCTTCTGTACACACTGTAGATACATCATAATTAGTTCATCAATACATATTCTATCAAGCACAACTTCATCAAGTAAGTTGCCATCATCTTCATCAAGTGGGTTGCCATTCATGGACAACACTCATCATCATATTGCTAACAAACATCATTTTACATCATTTACCAAGTCCATCAGGTCAAGAATAACTTCATCAGGTGGATTGCTATCAAGGACGACATATGTCAACAGTCGCATGTCTTCATCTTAATTCAGTGGGTTGCCATCAAGGACAAATCTCTGCATCATATTGCCAACAATCTCCCCCTTTGGACTTGATGGCAACCACGATGGTGTTTGGTTACCACAACAGATAGGTACATTAAGAATGCAATGACACCATGTCACATTCTCCATTTTTGACACCATTATTTCTCTTCATTCAAACACCATGTCACTCTCCCCCTTTGACATCAAGGGCAAAGGGCGGATCAAAACCAACATACTCTCCCCCTTTTCTCCTCATGTGGAAGAAGCATTTTGCAGATCTGATATATACTGAAAGTGACCAAGCTCCCCCTGAGTTCATGCTGAATCTTCAAACATATTTTCCAATGAAGTACATGACTCTATGAATTTCCTATCACCAATGACTCATACTTTCATCAAATATCCAACCAAGTGGATTTACATAAAAGACTCAAGTACCGAAGCAAGTGGGTTTACACATTTCAACTCAGCTGCCCAACCAAGTAGGTTTACAAAATTTGACTCAGCTACCCAACCAAGTGGGTTTAAAAATTTGACAAGTCCTTACATGACTGAAATTTACAATTTTACATCAGGGGTCTCAACATGACCTTTTCATCAAAATACAAATATGAATTTTCATAACCAACACCAGAAAGTCCTCAAGAAAGAGAACATATTTCAGAACCATCATAATGCCAACAATGCATTATACTCAGCAACGCTAATGCTCCCCCTGAAAATGTGCTTCCGAACATCCTTTCCATATGACTAAGGCTCCCCCTTAGTTTGTGCATCCTGAACACTTTCGCCAACAAATCATCAAGGCATATTTATCAAAACATTAGAAATAGAATTATGAGAACTGGAACACCACCAGAGATACCAAACAGTATCAGAGATACCAAACAGCTCTGCAGCTGTGCTGAAGAGAGCTGACTCCAAACAGAAAATTGTCATCAATCAGACATACGCGGTTTTCTGTGCATGAACTCGCGTATATACACGACTGTGTTTCAAGAAACCCGCGTATCCAATACCATCTTCTAAATTTTAACGAGATCAGATCCTCTGTGAGAAAAAGACAGTGTTCAGCTTCTGTCTAGGGTATTTGAATGCTTCCCTGGACTACAGATAGATAGAACAGTGTAGTTGTGTCTTCAAGCGTCATCCAACGATTGTAGCATAAGCACATTAGTAACCAAGCCTTCAGATTCTTTGCAGCATCAATACAATCTTTCCAAGAGAGATTATCATATCAGAACAACATCTTCAAATATGTGTCAAGTAATCATCCATGTGGTCCAATATCATCAAGACCTTCAAGTTTTAACATGAAGTAACATATGTAGTCAAAAATATCTCAACCATAGTAACAAAATCTGCATGATCTATTCTTATTTCTGAATCAACCGACATCCAACTCATCCATGTGTGAGCACAAAAGATACTTATCAGCAACCAAGGCTCAAAATCTCATCATAATAATCATTTGAGCATGAGTATCACCAAAACCAAAGAATAAGCAGTCATATTGCAAACAATGCAATCATTAGTATTCAACCTGCTGCTCCCCCTGAACCAGTGCTCCTTCTTAACTTGTGCAACCTGAATACGTTCATCAGCAAGTCATCAGCAACAATCTCTGCATGAACTGCCCTTATCTCCGAATTATTAGACTTTCATCTCAATAATGAATACTCTTCATCAAAAAACAAACAAGACTCATCCACAATATTCAACATAAGAAACCAAGTATCATATCATCATTATTTAGAACTAAGAAACTAAGCTGATACTGAGTCAATAACACAGTTATTAACAGTCAGACTGATGCTCCCCCTTAACCTCTGCTTCAGATCTTCAGCTATCATATAATTTCTCTTATCATCAATGCATACGCGACTGTGTCTACTGGAACTCGCATGTATACACGACTTTTGTTCATCGAACCCGCGTATGGAAAGTGAAGCATAGAAATTTTTCACATTCCTTCATCTCCCCCTGAACTTGTACTTCCTGTACCTGTTTTCTTCATATCAGATGCTCTGTCAGAAATACATATATCCAGAATAAACAAATCAATCATGAGAGACATCATACATTTCTCCCCCTGTGACGATACATTACTAAATCTCATAATGTTTCTCACATCATTCCTGCAGTCAATCAGAGAAGTAAGCTTCAGAAGCGGATGACTGCAGTAGGGTCAGAATTCCCTACGTTTCTGATCGGTCTTCCATCTTTTTCCAGATTTTTTTGAACTTTCTATTTGTGTGCTGGAAGGTATCCAATTTCTCATATCTGTTCAACCTGCATTCCTTTTCTACATGTCCATACTTGTTACAAGAATAACATCTCATGTGTCCAGAGAAATAAGCATAAGAATCATAATGAGTATTTCTAATCTTTCTCCTTTTACAATCAGTTGCTTTATGTCCATACTTGTTACACGAAAAACAATATCCCTTGAAGAAACCAAAGTACCTTTCTATGTAGGATCTGTTAGTTTGTGGCTGAAATGATCTTCTCCTGCACTTTGCTGCAACATGCCCATAATTATGACATTTAAAGCATTCAACATTATTGACTGATTTCCTTTGACATTTCATCATTGATGGTTGACCTTTTGTCTCTTTCAACGCTTCAGGTTTTGTATTGACATCCTCTGAGGTTTTGCACTTCCTTGTGAGCTAGATTCTCCTTTAACAATTTCATGGAAACCAAGACCAAGTTTGATAGCAGGAGACCTTTGATTACTCAGAATATTGTCCAAAATATTAGTACTATCATGAAACCTCAAGAGTTTCACCTTTTCTTCTAATTTACCTTTGAGAATGTTTACCTCAACCTCCAAGTCTTGACATCGCTTTGTCGTGCTTTCTTTTCCTTGCTCCATCTTCTACTTGATCCTTCAGATTTAGAATCTCTTCTTTCAACCAATTTTCGTTTTCTTCACATGTTTGTCACAGCTCTTCATTTCTTCTTATTTGATTTTTCCAGATCTTATTTGAGAGAGATGATTTCTGCCTAAAAACTTCCTTTTCAAATGGCAGGGGGTTCTTCATTCTTCTTGTTTGAATCTTCCAGATCTTCTTTGAGGGAGACAATTTTTTCTTCAAGTCTTGCATTCTTCTTGTTTGATTTTTCCAGATCTTCATTTAGATCGTTAATTTCTGCTTCAAGTCTTGTCATTCGATTGGATGCATAAGCATGGAACCTTTGGTACTTGTCTATCTGTCCATTCAATATTTCTATCTTTTATTTCATTTGAGAGATCATTTCTTTGTAGATAGAGTCTTTCTCTTTAAGTGAACTTTGTTGATCTTCAACTTTGATCTTGATAGCTTCCTCTAGACCCGAAGCATTACTTTCACTATCTTCACTATTGCATACACCAGAAATTGAATCACAAGAACAATTGTCAATACCTGATTTATCTTCTTCATTTTCTGCTGCACATGTTTTCTGAGCTATCTCCATTTCAGTAGCTTTCTTCTTTTTCTTTCTTCCCATTGCGACGGATCTCCTTCAAGCGATCAAGCTTCTGCAGAATAAACCTGCTCCGATACCAATTGTTGGGAAAAATAATGAGAGGGGGGGGGTGAATTAGTATTTAGGAATTACTCAAAACTTTTTACTTTTCCATTCACTAAAACCCATACGCTACTTTGCTAAAGCCAACTAGCGTATACACGTGGATATCCTTCATAAAACTCGCGTATACACAGAGATCTAATAATGCCATTAATTCTTCACTTATATCATTCCATCATTCATTCATTAGATGTTCTATAAACAGTAAAAATGTGCAGTAAGAACATAATAAACCATCACACATAAGAATCACACATGAACACCAGGATTTTTAGGTGGAAACCCAAGACAGGAGAAAACCACCGCTGCAGTTGCTCAGCCTTCAATATTTTATTATAGAGAAAACATCTTACAACATATGTGCTGGTGAAGACTCCTACCAGCACGCAGGCACCCACCTACACTTGTTTACCAACCTCTCTTGGAAGGGAGCTCCAACCCCCTGACTCGTTTACCAGCCTCTCCTGGAAGGGAGCTACGACCCCCTGATCTCGTTTACCAGCCTCTCCTAGAAGGGAGCTACAACCCCCTGACTCAAGGCTACAACCCTCAGCACCTCTATGGACCACGTTTCATCAATTTTCACACTGGATCCAAAGCTTCCACTAGAACACAACTTGCAGGCCTCGTTTCATCATATTTTCAAACTGTACCCACTCCATACTTTTAAGCTCAAACATACATCACCAACAAATACTTATCAATTCAGACAACACAGATCAGATAACAAAAATATAGCAGAACAGATCAGATATTTCATACCCCATGCTTCAGCAAACCCTAGTTTGCATATGCGCTTTCCTTTCACTGATGTCGTGTATATACGCGCTTCTGTTTACACAAACCAGCGTATACTTCTGTACATATTACAGATCCAATTTCATTGCGCATACGCGCTTTCTCTTCAGCGAAGCCGCGTATATACGCGCTTCCTCTGTGGCGAACTAGCGTATATATTTTCAACCATTATAGACCAGCATACTTCTTCAGATCAGATATTCAGTTCAGATTCACCCTTTTACTTCAGACAGATGTTCGCCTCATCTCAGATCTAAGCCTTCCATAAATAGATCTAGCAGATACAAATACATTCCAGATCTAGATTCCCTTCTTCATCATTTCTTTATTAGAGCACCATAGATTCAGATCTATCATCAAACCTTTACCCTTTCCATACAGATATACTTCACAGAGAAGTATTCATTCAAGCTCAGACATCTTGCTCCCACACTCATGATTTGCACAATGAATTTCTTCTTCTTATATAGGTTTACCCTTTTTCAATACCATGAGCCAAAACCACATTACTTCCGATGGTATTCCTGGACGGGGTCATTTAGACGAATCATTACCCAATACAATGGGTCAATACCATGGTGGTTACCCCTGGTTTTTCACTTTATGAGCGCTTTTGCCCATACGCGACTTGGCACGTTGTTTTCCGCGTGCATACGCGACTTCTTCTAGACATATCCGCGTATGCCTTGAAACATACTCTTTTCACCATAGATTTAGCACATGCTGAATTCCTTTCTTCATTGCCTTCTGTACACACTGTAGATACATCATAATTAGTTCATCAAGACATATTCTATCAACCACAACTTCATCAAGTAAGTTGCCATCATCTTCATCAAGTGGGTTGCCATTCATGGACAACACTCATCATCATATTGCTAACAAACATCATTTTACATCATTTACCAAGTCCATCAGGTCAAGAATAACTTCATCAAGTGGATTGCCATCAAGGATGACATATGTCAACAGTCGCATGTCTTCATCTTCATTCAGTGGGTTGCCATCAAGGACAACTCTCTGCATCATATTGCCAACACAGTTTATCTACTTAAACTGATTTTTTTTTTAGCTAGAAGTATTGCTGGCACTTGGGACATTATCTTGTGGAAGATGACTCGTACTGTACTCTTCCTCTTTCATGTTCTTCTTTGATACTCTTTTACTCTACTTTCTTTCACTGTTTACTACTGTAAATTTAAAATAACCAGCAGTAACATCTTGTTTTTACTGATACAATTTTACCACTGATACACTTTGACCACTGATACTCTTTCACCACTATTTTTTCATCTTGATATACTTTAACTGCAAATTTTCATAGTAAATCAGTGAATTCCTGCCATTGCTCCGCACTGGGAATTTTCATGCTCTTTAGCTTCATGTAACTTTCATCAACCTCTGTATACTTTGAAAAATTGGGCTTTACTATGAAAATATGTTTGATTTCATTTTGAAAAAGGAACAAGTTTTCAAAACATTCCAAAATTACTTTACCAGTAGGAGACGTTTGACGTAAAGTTTTTTTGACCTGCTCTTTGGCATATGTCATGATTTTGTTATCATAATATTTTTGTGGCATCAACTTTTCATTTAATGCATGAATATCTCGTAATCCTGCTTCTGATAATATTGTGTATTCAGCCAAAAATCTTGTGATTTCCAAATTCATATATTTGCACCTGTCCTCCAAATTATTCGTCATGTTTCTCTTATTCAGGACCTTTTTTATTCGGAGTATATTTTCAGTTCTATCTTGAATTTTTAACTCTTCAAGTTCTTCTCTGTGTTTTCTATTCAGAAATGTGATAAGTCTTAAGGCTTGAGCAGGCTTATCAGCCAGTTCTTCTTTGGTCTTCTGTATTTCTATTTGTACTGCTTTAAGTAGCTCTTTTTGCTCATAAATTATTTGGATTGAGGGCCATTGCAAATGTATGCCTTGAATGATGTTATTCCAAAGATAATTCTTAATATAAGATAACTTCTCAGTGAGATTAACCTGTTGTTGAAGAATCTTAACCTGTTCCTGCAATCTGTTGGCCCTCTTCTCATGTCCTTTGGAAGTGATTAAGGCATCTCTGTTGGATGTTTCAAGATTTTTGATGGTGCCTTTTAAACTGATTATCTCTTTATCTTTTATGGACATGTCTTCCATAGCATTGACTATGGCAGCTATTTCCCCTATTGGATTTACCTGTGATGTTGATGAAGAAGTGGCAGAGATGTCTTTAGAAGTAATTGACACTATAGTTGCCAATACTCCTTTTGGTGCCAAATGTTCTGCCAATGTTGAGGGAACAACTGTACTTATAGTTGGAATAAATTTATGAATGGAAACTTGCTGAAATTTCTTCAGACTTTCATTTTCTTGCATTAAAGATTCTATTTGGTTTTCCATCTCTTTTATCTACGTTGTCATTTTCAAAATGAGTTGCATAGTTTCCTCTTTCTTTGTCTTTTCCTGAAGCATTTCTTTTTCTTGAGGGTGCTCACTCTGTGGAAATTTAAGATGCTTCCTTAAGGCTGCAATATCATCATTTTTCTGCCTTATTAATTTTCTAGCGACTTCAGTGTTAGAAATATCTACTCATGTTTCAATTATCAAATCTTCTAAGGATTTTATCCTTAAATCCTTGGCATGTAATGATGCCTTATCCAATTTAATTTGAGTTTGCAGGTTGGATACAGTCTTTTGGAGCATAGTAGCACTCATTGTTTTGCTTACTACTTTTGAATATAACATTTCTGATGCACTCCTGTGGAATTATATCTAATATAGTTGGTGAATAGTATCAACATTTACTGCAAATTCTGTTTTTATGTGGTCTGAGGGTGATTTTGGATGTGCTACCACTGGTTGGAGAAAGGACATGATCATTTTATTGGTTGAGTAATCAAATGATGTTACTAGTCTATCCTTATCTCCTGGTTTTTATTTCATAAGTTTAGAATAAGCTTCATTTTTAATTTCTTCATTCTTCTCCCTGATTAGCTTGAACCTCTTTTGAATATCAGAATCAGTTTCTTCAATTTTTTTAGAAGAAGAGGGAACTTCTGTATCCATTTCTATTTCAACCATATCTTTACCTTTACCCTGTGCTTGTACCTGTTCATTTTGAATTTCTCTGAGTGTCTCATTCACAATCATGGTGGTTTCATCATCTGTTTGCTGCTCATTAGTATCATCCACATCTATGACTCCTTATTTTTATAAAGTAGTCATTTTGGCATTTTTGTTGTATACTTCTTTGAATTTGTTTTCAATGATTGTTTTAGCCAAATATCCTTCTTCTTTTCTTGGTCTTTTGTCAGATACCTCTGCTGGTTGGTTAGTTGTAACCACCTGTGTACTGTCCAAATTATCTTTCTACTTCTCTTAATCATCATCAATTAAGTGTTGGCAACCCATTCCAATTGATTAGCATATTTTTCAATTAATGGATTAGATTCATGAAGGAATGGGGGAAATTTTCATTTGACCCTGAGACTGCGCAAAATACCCTGAGGGTCATAGTTTCAGTAAAAAAAAATTTGAAACTTGAATGCTGATAGTTTTTTGGTTACTTCCTTCAAGGCATCTCTACTGTTAACTATAAAAGAGTTGATTTGACTTTTCAATTTGAATTGTGCCTTCTTTTTGGATGCTATGAAGTTTAATGCATCTGCATTCAAAATCTTCCTTATGTATTCCAGAGAAAAGATCCTGGTGGTTAGAAACTTTGGCAATTTGTATGGAGCCAATATTGTACCATATATTCTAATCTCAGTGTGATTTTTGTATAAATACCAATTACCCATTTTACAGTTTTCAGAAAACTGTAAAATCCTTTTGATCTCTTCATTTATTCTTGGTGGTTCTGCTTTATCCAACAAACTGATAGCAGGTCTGATAAATAAGTCATTGAAATCACTATAACTGTACTCACTGCTATTCTTTCTTAGAAGAGAGGTCCAAAATATTACTGAAATTGGTTTTCCTTCCATATCCATCTTTTGTAGTGCAAAGGGAAAATTATTTGCTTAAGAGAACAAGAAAAGATGTAATAGATATGAATTATATCTAAACACTCCTTCATCAGGTAATTTTATTAGCTGATAATGAATATTGTCAGCAATAAATTTGGCAAAATCAAAGACAAACTCTGGTTGATGTCCAAGAGACAAAGTGGAGAGGAAGCCTAAGATGGAGACATCTGTGAATTCATAATTAACATAACCTATAATAAATCATAGCATGGAAACGACCTGTCTGGAGCCTTCAGAAAAATCAAAGGTATCATAAGGAGGATTCACCTTGGGAAGATTGACATGATTAGGCATGAAGTTTTGAAGGATCTCAAACTTCCTAGGGAAATATAGGTCCAAAAACATCTGGGTCAAGTCTTCAATTGACAATGAAACTGCTCATGGGTCATGGCTTAGCTAGAGCATGTCATTGATTTATTCAGCAATTATGTAAAATAAGACCTCACTATCTTTGTTAACCATGCACCTTTGATCAGGAATATAATGCATCTGACACAACCTAATGAAATACTGAGGAGGATGGGTGATGGGAACCACATACTTGGGCAAATTGGAATCCCAAATAGGTATGTGATTGGCCACTTTATTTTCAAATTTATCCCGACACCAGCTATGCACTTCTAGAAGATCAAATTCAAGAGTGGCATCAGTAATTTTGCAATCTAAGTCAGTCAAAGGATTGCTTTCTTTAGTGGTGACAGGAGGCTGTAAAGGTCTGACAACTTCAGTAGAATCAGCAGTTAAAACAGGAGTTGGTTTATCAATTCTGGGAGGTTTGGGATTTGGAAGCTTACTGGAGGCAGGCTTTTGAGGTTTAGGAACTCCAGTTTTAGGGATTACCTGCTTTTTAGTCATTTTTGAAGAAACTGAACAAGATTAAGTTGTTTGTTCAGCTTTTTGCGAAAGCAGAGGTTCAATTAAGAAGATTTGGGAAGAATTCAGAATCTGGGCGAGGGTTTATGAGGAAAAAGAAATTTGATACAATGTAGAAGGTGAGAAAGGGGTTTTCAAAAGTTCCTTCAGAAATTCTAAGGTGCTTTAACCGCAAGAATATCTTTTGGATGGTTAAAAGTCTTAATCAGGAGGTGAATTTTGACAGGTTTTCCCCAGTTTCTTCAAGGTTTAAGTACTCTCAGATCAGTACTTTTTGACTTTTAATTTCAATATTAATTTTGATTTTGTTTAAAAATTTGAAATTTGCAGGCTCGGGTTGCTGATAAATACCTTTAAACAGGTATTGTTGTGGTTGAACTGGATTGCAGGTGGTACCAGTCTTCAAACTGGTTGCATTAGTTTGATATCAGGCACTGGGAGTTCTTGGAAGTCACTGTTTAGGGTGGGAATGACTTTAGGATGGAAAATTGGTTCAAATTTAGTTCTTCAATGGTGTCTGCGATTAATTCTCTAAGGATTAGGGTGCACAAGTATGAAAATGATAAAGACCTAAGGTTAAAACCTTAGTTTTTATGGATCATGTGAGTATTAATTGCAGGTTATGTGGACATGGTGGGAGCAATTTTTTATTTGATAGGAAAACCAATAATGGTTTTTTCATTGATTTAGAGAAGTAAGTGGTTTTAAGCTTGAGAAATGCAATCCAATATAATTCGGACACGTAGTGGGCGGTAGTTTCTCAAAACAACTTTTTTCGTAAATTTTTTTGTGAACTTTGGTTGATCACTTTAAAAATGCGAAATGAGATGTGCACCATTGGATGTGTGATGCAGGGGCATTGGACACTTGCCAGCAATGTAGGAATTTTTTCCACATGTTGTGGCCAGGAGGGTTCGAGAACAGTTGAATTGTAACAGCTACGTGTCAATACCCAGCTGATTGTTTCATTTAGAGTAGTTAGAGAGGTAGAATTCGAATAGCTTTAGATTAAAGCCATCTGTCTTATTTAGTTTTCAAATAATTGTAATGAGGCTCTTGAATTTCCATAACGGTCCTTGTAGAGGAACCGAAAGGACATATGTTTATGTATATAAATGAATTCCCTCGGATGCATTGAGGGGGGGAAGAGAAAGATAGTAGAAGAGATTTTCTATAATAAACCCTGTGTATGAACAATTTCTTCCAGTTGAATGGATTTCAATTTCTGTCTATTATACATTGTCTTGAAATGTTAATGTTGTGAAAGATCGTTTAACTGTGGGCGATTGTGTACTGGTAATCCCGATTCTTTGTCTTTGAATTCCCGCAAGTGGCTGGATAACCTGTGAATGTAACCCCACTCATAGGTGGGGTTTGTGTAAGAATTCTGGTTAATATTGTTGGAAATCCCGAACAAAGAGATGGCATTGTTTCATTGTTAATTGAAGACCGGAACTGGAGATTTAACCCGAGTTAACAACCGAGGCGAGCGCAAACTTGACGTACACCTTTGGTAAATAACTGTAGAAAAAACACTAGCGGTTTCCGAACCATTCCAGACCACTTTTCGACCATAAGTGGTAATCTTTGGTCGGCCAACGATTCCATAGGAATTGCGACGCGTGTCCTAGGCGGTATTGGAAGCCACCAGTTAAAGTGCGCTTCGCGCATTAAACTCTGACTGTGGACGCCGAGCAGAATGCACGTGAGCCGTTGAATTGGAGGCACAACATCGAACGGTGATCACACGTTGAAACTGCCCATAGGTTAATGAAGGTGAGCAGAAGTTAAGCCAGGTACGATACGAGCGGTTGATTATGTTATGTGGGCCCGGTCCAAAAGTTTATCATGAAGTTTGGTTCAAAGCATGGTGTATAAGTATAAAGCTGAAGATTTAATTATTATAAAGTGTCGGGATTTTATATAAGGCGCGCAGAATATACATTTAACGTGTGAAGTTATAAACCTTGGTTATAAAGTTTGGGGATATCTATATATACCAGTGGGAAATTATAATATAACATTCGGTAGTTGTGAATACGTTTATTTGTCAATTTCTTTGAAATTGATAAATAAATATAAAGGAAGATAAAAAGAGCCACGTGGGCAGTCCAAGGGGAAAAGCTGACAGAGCCACGAAGCTGTTGACCATCCATCCATTGGGCGCTGACCTTTTCTTTGCTGCGTCATTTGTGGTATCAGAGCGTGTTTTGAGTTGTTTTGCTGACATGGCAATCTGAATTGGTAGAGGTGCTAGCAGGAGGAGACCCGTTGCCAACGCAGAGGTGTTGGAGATGTTGCAGAGGGTCGAGGCTAGAATGGATGCCATGGAGAGAAGACAACCCAGAGATCCTAAAGACATCAGTGAACCTGAAACATAAGAAGCTGAAGAAAACGTTGAAATTCCTCCTGACTTGAGGCTCCTGAGAATTGTTCTGGGATCTGCAGTTAAGCCCAGGATTGAAGTATCGAGCTATGCAGGGGGACTAAATCCAGAAGAGTTGGTGGACTGGATAAATGAATTAAACAAGTGCTTCGACTATGAAGAAATAAGTGAGGATAAAATGGTCAAGTTTGCAGTAACAAAGCTGAAGGGACATGCTGCACTTTGGTGGGGTGGAGTGCAGGCAGAAAGGAGGAGAGTCGGCAAGCAACCTATCAAGAGCTGGACCAGAATGATGGCCAAGTTGAAAGGTAAATTCCTACCTAGTGATTACCAGCTGACATTGTATAGACAAATGCAGAACCTGAGACAGAGGTTGCTGACAGTAAAAGAATACACAGAGGAGTTCTATAGAGTGAGCATAAGAGCTGGGCAATTCCAAGATACACCAGAAAAGACTGCCAGATATGTGAATGGTCTCAAGCTAGAGATCCAAGATGAGATTGGTCTCTTGTCTCCCAAGACAGTAGAAGAGGCGTACCAGATGGCCTTGAAAGCAGAGGAGAAACTCCTAAGGAAACAGTCTGCCAAGAAGAGAGGTACTTTCCATGGGAAGGGAAGTCAGGGTGGTAGAGGAAAGCCTACACCCAAGGATGGAGCTAATAGTAGCTCACCTCAGAATGCATCTACAGAGAATGATGCAAGGGGTAGAAGGGGTTCTTATAGAGGAAAAGGAAGAGGAGGCAGAGACAAAGGCAGTGGCAGAGAATTGAGGTGTTATAGATGTCAGCAAGTGGGACACAAGCATTATGAACGTCCAGAGAATGTGGGTGATGGTCCAAGGAATGCTGTTGTTGCCCAGGCTGGAGAAGAAGTAGAAATTGAAGAAGAAATTCTTCCAGAGAGGGGAGAATCCTTGGTGGTAAATAAGGGCCTGTTGAAGCAAGCCAAAGAGGCCACTGAGCCTGCACAAAGGAAGACTTTGTTTAGGAGCATCTGCAAAGTCCAAGGGAAATGCTGCCAGCTAGTCATTGATAGTGGCAGCACAGACAATCTGGTTTCCACCGAGGTAATAGAAAATTTGAAGCTGAAGACAAGGGAGCATCCAACTCCCTACAGGGTGTCCTGGCTGCATAAAGGGCACCAGCTGGTTGTAAAAGAACAGTGTGAAATAGAGCTGCAAATGGGCAGGTACAAGGAAAACGTTTTGTGTGATGTAATGCCCATGGATGTGTGTCATATACTGCTGGGTAGACCTTGGTAGTTTGATAGAGCAGCAGTGCATGATGGCAAGAAGAACACTTACAAGTTCTTCAAAGATGGGGTACACCATACATTGATACCCATGGAAGAAGGAGAGCCATCCAGCAGAGTGATTGATCCAAAGACCTTGTTGCTGAGCGGGAAGGAATATCTGCATTAGATAGAAGAAGAAGAGGTAAGCTTTGCTTTAGTTTGCAAACCTAAAGTAGTTCTTACTTCGACAAAGATTTCTGATTTACCGGTAGAAATACAAGAGATGTTAGACAATTACTGTGACATTGTTGTGGATGATTTACCTAATGAGCTGCCACCTGTGAGGAAGATCAGCCATCAGATAGATTTTATCCCTGGTTCAATTCTTCCAAGTAAGGCAGCCTACAGAATGACTCCCAAAGAAAATGAGGAAATCAGGAAACAAGTACAGGAATTGGTGGACAAAGGACAGATCAGGGAAAGCGTGAGTCCATGTGCAGTACCAGCAGTATTGAGCCCAAAGAAAGATGGAGGCTGGAGGATGTGTACTGATTCCAGAGCAATTAATAAGATCACAATCAGGTACAGATTCCCCTTACCCAGAATTGAGGATTTGATGGACTGTTTGAGTGGCGCTAAATATTTCTCAAAGATAGATTTGAAGAGTGGATACCATCAGATTAGGATAAGAGAGGGTGATGAGTGGAAAACTGCCTTTAAAACAAATGAAGGGTTGTATGAATGGATGGTAATGCCTTTTGGGTTGTCAAATGCACCTAGCACTTTTATGAGACTTATGAATGAAGTATTGAAAGAGTTCATTGGTAAATTTTTGATAGTATATTTGGACGATATATTAGTTTTCAGCAGAACTAAAGAGGAACATTTAAGGCATCTTAATCATGTTTTGAAGAAGCTGCACCAAGAGAAACTGCTGATAAATTTGAAGAAATGCTCATTCATGAAGGAAGAGTTGGTGTATTTGGGGTTTTTTGTTTCTGCGGAAGGATTAAAGATGGACCCAGAGAAAGTCAAGGAAATTATGGAGTGGCCTTCACCCAGGAATGTTTTTGAGGTAAGAAGTTTCCATGGACTTGCTAGTTTTTACAGAAAGTTTATAAAAAACTTCAGTAAGATTAATGCACCCATAATTGAGACCATAAAGAAGAGCAAACAACCATTTAGGTGGACTGCTGAAGCAGAAAGAAACTTTAAAGTTTTGAAGCAAAAGATAACAGAGAGGCCTGTTTTGATCCTGCCTGATTTTACTAAACCATTTCAAGTAAAATGTGATGCTAGTGGGGAAGCCATTGGAGCTGTGTTGAGTCAGGATGATAGGCCTGTAGCCTATTTCAGTGAAAAAATGAATGACACTAGGAGAAAGTATTCCTCTTATGAGAAGGAATTATATGCAATTGTTTAGGCACTAAAGAAGTGGAGACATTATTTGATGTCCAGGGAATTTGTATTATATTCTGACAATCATGCTTTGCAGTATATTGTGCAGCAGCCCAAGTTGAAACATAAGCATGCTAAATGGGTTGAGTATCTCCAAAGTTTTAATTTTTTTTTGAAACATATAAGTGGCCAAGCCAATAAAGTAGCTGATGCTTTGAGTAGGAGACACATGCTTGTTCAAGGAACTAATTTTGAAGTTGCAGGATTTGATTTTCTCAAAGAATTGTATAAAACAGATCCGGATTTTAAAGAAGCATTTGAAGCATGTAGTAACTCTATTCTAACAGATAGAAGTCAGTGGCTGGATTATTTCTTGTAGGAGGACTTGTTATTCAGAAGAAGCCAACTATGTGTACCAAAATGTTCCATGAGAGAAAATTTGATCAAAGAAAAGCATAGTGGAGGACTTGCTGGACACTTTGGTACTGACAAGACTTATGAGCAGCTGAGTTGCTTTTATTTCTGGCCCAAGATGAGAACAGAAGTGGAAACGTTTGTGAAGAACTGCAAGATTTGTCAATATGCTAAAGGAAGAAGCCAGAATGCAGGATTGTACACTCCCTTGCCTATTCCAGACAGGCCTTGGGACATGGTGAGTATGGATTTTGTTCTAGGATTGCCCAAGACTCAGAGAGGGAATGATGTAGTCTTTTTTGTGGTGGACAGATTCTCCAAAATGGCACATTTCATTCCATGCTATAAAACTAGTGATGCCACCCATGTTGCTAACTTTTTTTTCAAAGAAGTTGTTAGATTGCATGGGTTACCCAGGAGCATTGTTTCAGACCGAGACACTAGATTTGTGGGGCACTTTTGGAGGAAATTGTGGAAGAAACTTGGTACCAAACTAATTTTCAGCTTAGCTTATCATCCCCAGACTGATGGACAAACTGATGTTGTGAATAGAAGTCTGGGAAATTTGTTGAGGAGTCTTGCAGGAGAGCATCCCAAGCAGTGGGACCATATTTTTCCCCAAGCAGAATATGAATATAATGATTCACCAAATAGGAGCACAGGGCAGAGTCCATTCCATATTTTTTATGGAATGAATCCCAGAGGAATATCAGAGTTAAGAAATATAGGAAGGGCAGAGCTAAGGAGTGCAGATGGTGAGGAATTTGCTTCAGAGATCCAGGCCATACATGAACAAGTGAAACATCAATTACAAGGCAGCAACATCAAATATAAAAACAGAGCAGACTTGAGCAGAAGAGAAGTTGATTTTGAAGTAGGAGAGGTTTTGGCACACTTGAGAAAGGAGAGATTCCCAAAGAAGCAATACAACAAGTTGAAGTTCAAAAAGATTGGGCCATGCAAGATACTTAGGAAGTTTTCTGCAAATGCTTATGAGATTGAATTGCCACCTGATGTTGGAATATCTCCCATTTTCAATGTTGTGGATTTGTAAAAGTATGAAGATGATGGTGCAGAGGAAAGATTAGCAGACAGGGAACATATTGAGTGGAAAGAGCAGCTACCTCCAACACATCCATTGCAACCAAAGAAGATATTGGACAAAAGAGTATTCAGGAAGACCAGAGGACAAGAGTACTTCCAGTACTTGATCAAATGGAAGGGTAAACCAGAGGAGGATGCCACTTGGATGAATGAAGGAATGTTGCAGAAGATAGGCAGATCAGTGGAGGAGCTCATGGACAGGAGCCATGAAGAAGATTGCCCTCGGGAGTCTGATGCAGGGGCATTGGACACTTTCCAGCAATGTAGGAATTTTGTCCACATGTTGTGGCCAGGAGGGTTCGAGAACAGTTGAATTGTAGCAGCTAGGTGTCAATACCCAGCTGATTGTTTCATTTAGAGTAGTTAGAGAGGTATAATTCGAATAGCTTTAGATTAAAGCCATCTGTCTTATTTAGTTTTCAAATAATTGTAATGAGGCTCTCGAATTTTCATAACTGTCCTCGCAGAGGAACCGAAAGGACATATGTGTATGTATATAAATGAATTCCCTTGGATGCATTGAGGGGGGGAAGAGAAAGATAGTAGAAGATATTTTCTATAATAAACCCTGTGTATGAACAATTTCTTCCAGTTGAATGGATTTCAATTTCTGTCTATTATACCTTGTCTTAAAATGTTAATGTTGTGAAAGATCGTTTAACTATGGGTGATTGTGTACTGGTAATCCCGATTCTCTGTCTTTGAATTCCCGCAAGTGGCTGGATAACCTGTGAATGTAACCCCACTCATAGGCGGGGTCTGTGTAAGAATTCTAGTTAATATTGCTGGAAATCCCGAACAAAGAGATGGCGTTGTTTCATTGTTAATTGAAGACCAGAACTGGAGATTTAACCCGAGTTAACAACTGAGGTGAGCGCAAACCTGACGTACACCTTTGGTAAATCACTGTAGCAAAACCACGAGTGGTTTCCGAACCATTCCGCACCACTTTTTGACCATAAGTGGTAATCTTCGGTCGGCCAGCGATTCCATAGGAATTGCGACGCGTGTCTTGGGCGGTATTGGAAGCCACCAGTTAAAGTGTGCCTTCACGCATTAAACTCCGGCTGTGGACGCCGAGCGGAATGCACGTGAGCCGTTGATCTGGAGGCGCGACATCGAATGGTGATCGCGCGTTGAAACTGCCCGGAGGTTAATGAAGGTGAGAGGAAGTTAAGCCAGGTACGATACGAGCAGTTGATTATGTTATGTGGGCCCGGTCCAAAAGTTTATTATAAATATTGGTTCGAAGCATGGTGTATAAATATAAAGCTGAAGATTTAATTATTACAAAGTGTCGGGATTTTATATAAGGCGCGCGGAATATACATTTAACGTGTGAAGTTATAAACCTTGGTTATAAAGTTTGGGGATATCTATATATACCAGTGGGAAATTATAATATAACATTTGGTAGTTGTGAATACGTTTATTTGTCAATTTCTTTGAAATTGATAAATAAATATAAAGGAAGATAAAAAGAGCCACGTGGGTAGTCCAAGGGGAAAATCTGACATAGCCACGAAGCTGTTGACCATCCCTCCATTGGGCGCTGACCTTTGCTTTGCTGCGTCAATGTGGCAGAGTGGAGCGAACGGCCAGGATTTGATTGAAAGCTGTGGGGTAAATGCAATGGGGTAGGGGCTTTAAATATTAGCCATAGATCTGGTGAGTTAAGATGTACGGTTGAAGTTTAACTCGATGAGGAGTGGGTGGGACGGGGGTATATGTTATCAGGTTAGATGTGGACCATTATATTAGAGGCATGATTGAAGATCGAACAACTAATAATCAATGCGATGGGGGAAAGATAGGGGGCAGGGGATTTTTCATCGCGTTCGATGAGAACCGTTGGATCAGTGGGATGAGGATATCGGATGGTCGAAATTAAATCCGAAGGCAATGAGGGAGTTTCAACCAAGGTTATAGCTTTGGTAAAAGGGGTATATAAGCAGGGGAATAAGATTTCTTTGAAGTTTAGCTTAAATTAAACTTCGTGTTTTATATTTTTTGTTTTAAACACATACAAACATGTTTAAATATTTCTTTATATTTTTATTATATAGTTAATTAAATCAAATCAATTTCATAACCATAGAGGGCGGGATATTTGAATAATGATATTTTTAGCCAAAGGGGGTTTATTTTGGGTATTATTTAAACATGTGGGGATAATAAACTTTGGCTAAAGTTATAATAATGGGTTTTTGGGGCTGTTTCATAAAAGGGAATTATATTAAATAGGGGAAGGATAATTAATCAGGAGTTAATAAAATATGTTAGGTGTTAATATGAAAAGGGAAAAGTGAATACTCATAACATACCATTATAACCAATAAAAGTGAAGATCAAAGCAAAACTTACATTTATGATAATTTCATCACTTGTACTTAGGATAAAATGTTATTTTGAGGGTTTTATATTTCATAAGATGTAGGAAGTTAATCAAATGGGGATTAGAGAATCATTAAGTAAAAATGAGGTTTTTTCTTATTATTTTTCATGGAAATGAATGTATGAATGGAAAATGATGTGATTTTTGGGATTAATATAACAAAATAACATTTTCAACTAGTCAGCCATAGAGCCTTGGGTCCGGTCCCAACAGAAGTCAAGGAAATTCCTTGAGCCTTTATAACTAATAGTTTAGCATGATAAATGGCTATGGGGAAGGAAAGTTAGTTATTTGCAGCCCTGGTGAATAATATTTACAATGATGCTTCTCACCTTCTTCTACCTACCCAATTTTAACTGCTAACATTTTTCTTCCATTTTTATTAGGTGCATTTGAGCTAGAAACCTTTACAACATTTATTCTTTCTGAAAGAAATAAAACTATCTAATTCTACACTTATTTCATCCATGAATCCAGATTAAACTGTTGGATTCACTTATTCTCTACCTAACTACTAAATTTTCATGATTAAATTGTATGAAAATTCTTTATTCTCTATCTACAACAAGTGAAATTGAAACATGACAAGTCAAGATTTAAAATGTTTAACTCATCATGGATTATGACATTTATTGATACTCTGCCATAATCAACTGCAAAAGGTAAAAGTAGTGGCATTTAGACTTGCACACTTTCATGTTTTATTAATCTTTTTCTTTTGGGGTCTATTGTTTTTTCTAAGTCCTTTGATTATTATTTTAGGACTTTTTACCCTCTTTTTTGTTTATTTATTTATTTATTTATTTTTATTTTTTTTTTAAAATATGGGAATACAACTTGCAGAAGGAAAAGTATGTACATATTTACAATATTACCAATAGTCAAGTCAAAATTATGAATCTTATATTTATAGGTCACTAACAGGTAGCAAATGGTTATTCCCAGGTGTTGGGAATTGATTTTGGTGATATTTTTTCTCCAGTTGCCAAAGTTACTTCTATTAGATTACTTTTATCTATTGTTGCTACATTTGATTTTGAGGTAGAATAGATGGGTGTGAAGACATCATTTCTTCATGGGGATCTGGAAGAGGATATATACATGAAACAACCTAAAGGATTTATGATGAAGGGGAAGAATGAACTAGTATGCAGGTTAAAGAAGTATTTGTATGGGCTAAAATAGTCACCAAGGATGTGGTATCAGAAATTTGATACCTGTATACAGGGACTTGGCTTCACCAGAAGCAAGAAGGATCACTGTGTTTGTTTTAAATGAATTGGTGATTGTGTTATTTATTTGGTCTTTTATGTGGATGATATGTTCTTGATTGGAAACGACAAATAAATTATCCAAGATTTGAAGACCCAATTGTTCTCCAAATTTGACATGAAGGATATTGGTGCTGTAAACTATATTTTGGGCATGGAAATTAAGAGAGATCGAGAAAAGAGGAATATCTGGTTAAACCAGAGGAAGTATGTCGAGACTATATTGCAGAGGTTCAATATGAAGGATAGTAAACTGGAAAATGTTCCTATTCCAGTAGGTGTAAATTTGTCTGCTGAACAGTGTCCCAAGACACAAGAAGAAGAGGAGGATATGTCCCGTGTTCCATATGCAAGTGCAATGGGTAGCCTGATATATGGAATGGTCTGTACTAGACCAGAAATTGCATATGCAGTGGGAGTATTGAGAAGGTTTATGTCAATCCCAGGGAAGGAGCATTGGACAACAGTGAAGCGGGTTTTCAGATATTTGCGTAGCACTAGTTATTATGGCTTATGCTACCAGAGAATACTAGGATTGGAAATAGTTTTGGACATTTGTGGTTTTTTTGATGCCGACTGGGCTGGAGATCTGGACCAAAGAAGATCTACAAGTGGGTATGTGTTTAGCCTATTTGGAGGTGCAGTCAGTTGGATGAGTAAAAGACAGTATGTAGTGACTCTTTCAACTATCGAGGCAAAATACATGGCGACCACTCATGCAAGCAAGGAAGCAGTTTGGTTGCAGAGATTGTGTTCAAGTATGGGGTTGGTGCAGTGAGCTATAAAGATATAATGTGATAGTTGAAGTGCAATTTTCTTGGCTAAGAACCTTGCTTATCATTCAAAGATAAAGCACATTGATGTTCAATATCACTTGGTGACAGATATTGTTGAGGATAAAAGGGTGTTGTTGGTAAAGGTGGACACTTTGAAGAATGATGCAGATGCATTGAGGAAGTTTGTAAGCACTCAGAAGTTCTTTTGGTGTAGAGAAACAATGGGTGTTGCAGAGCTGGATTGATTATTAAGATCTCTTGTGGCCCCCTGTAGAAAGAGAACAACAAGTGAGAGAATGTTGGGTGTGTGTTATATTATTTCCACAAATTTTTTTCAGTGGGCAGACCCACCCATGTTTTTGTTTACGGGTTTGCACATGGTTTTGGGGGACGATGGTTTTCAGCCCCTTGTATTTTGTAGATCTGGTCAAGGGAACTACGGTTATGTTCTAATCCAGGGTTAATGGATTGGGGTTTATGTATGCTTTGACATGTATATATATGTGTTGTAACACTAAAAGCAATATAATGAAAAATCAAGGTGGTCGTCCCGATTTGGGATCCAGGGGAAAATATCTGTGTATACCTATTTTATGTTTTATGCTCTCGCTATTGTTTATTTTATGTTTCTAAGATTCGTTTGTAGATAATTTTTGTACAGGTTTAAAACCTATAGTAGTTTTATCGTAATAAGGAAGAGTGGTTTCCTACAAATCAAGAAAGTTAAAAGAGCATGAAAAAAGATACTCAACTTATGACTTAGAGCTGATAGCGGTAGTGCATGCACTCCGGGTATGGAGGCACTACTTACTAGGGAAAAAGTTTGTGCTAAAACCCACCCCAGTAGCCTAATCATCTACTTCAAGCAAGTTGATCTAAACTCTTGTCAGGAAAGATGGAGTACCTTCCTAAGCGAGCTTGACATGGATATTCAGCATGTAAAAGGTAAAGAAAACCGTGTGGCAGATTATTTGAGCAGAAAACTACATTGTGTTTATGAGCTTTGCTATAACTAGCTTGAACGTAAATTTTTAGATCAAGTAAAAGAGGAAGCCCGAAAGGATCCTGAATACCAGTTCTTATGGCAGTAGATGGATGAGTACAAAAGGAAAGAAAATCCTTGTGATTACAAAATTAGTAAAGAAAAATTGCTAACTTTTAAGGAAAAGCTATATATTCCAAATCGAATGGAGTTGAAGGAGTTGATTATGAATGAATATCACCGTAGCAACTATTCAGGACACCTAGGATACCATAAAATGTTGACCGCTATTAGAAAAATTTATTTCTAGCCTGGTATGCGTAAAAAAATTGTAGAATATTTAAATAAATGTTTGGAGTTTCAATAGGTTAAGGTGGAGCATCAACATCCAACCAGATTGTTGTAGCCCATACCAGTACCTGAATCGAAATGGGGAGTTATATCCCTAGACTTCATTACTAGTTTACCAAGATAAAAAAGGAACAATGACTCCATTATGGTGGTAGTTGATAGACTGAGCAAGGAAACACATTTTATACCAGTACAGTCTACTTAGAAAACTATGCAAATAACAGATATATTTATGAGAGCAATCTTTAGACTGCATGGCATACCAAAGACTGTCATATTAGACAGGGACGTGAAGTTTAATTTAGCCTTTTGGAAGACCTTATTCATAGGTTTGGGAACTCAAATCAATTTCAGCACAGCTTATCATCCTCATAGAGATGGAAAAACCGAGCGGGTAAGCCAAGTCTTGGAGGATATGTTGCGCATGTACAACAATGGTTAACAGGAGTCACTTAAGATGACTCCCTTCGAAGCTTTATATGGACAACAATGTCATACACTTATCAATTGGAGCAGCCCTGATACTAAGTTTATGCTTGGACTGGAAATGTTGGTTGAGATGGAATCGGAAGTAATAAATATCAGAAAAAATCTATGAGCTGCTCAAGACCGGTATAAGGTGTATGTGGATAAGAAGAGGAATTATCGAGAATTTGAAGTGGTTGATCATGTGTATGTAAGAATTAAACCAAAGAGGAGCACATTAAGGTGGGCTTCCTGTGCCAATTTGGATCCCAAATTCTGTGGACCCTTCCAAGTATTGGAAAGGGTGGGGCCTGTGGCATATAGGTTGGCCTTACCCAGCCATATTAGGGTGCACAATGTATTCCATATATCCTTACTGAAGCGATATGTGCATGACCTGAAGCATGTAATCCACTGGAAAAGCATTCAGGTAGGATAAGATTAAAAATCCTAACTTGAAATGAAAAAATTTTATGAGAATTTAATTGGAGTTTTTCTAATTACAGGTCAAACCGAATGATGAATTTCTAGTCGAAACGCAACATATACTCGACCAGAGAGAAATCATGCTCCGGAGGCAAGCCATCACCTAGGTTAAAGTGCAATGGAAGCACTTCAACTCGGATGAGGCTACTTGGGAGGATGAAGGATTTGTTTGTGAGGCTTATCCAAATTTTTTTTCTGAGTTGGAGTGAAACACTAAGGACGATGTTTAATTCTAGGGGGGAAGTTGTGACATCTGGTTTAAGTGCTAACTAGTTGTTGACTAGTTGTTATGTTATTTTATTAAAAAAAAATATGAAACTAAAACATTTCATTTATTTTGGAAAGATTACTTGATGAACATGGGTTAACTTTATTTTGTGGAAAATAAACTAGTTATGGAAAAGTGGTTCCATAAAAGTAAAAAAAGGGACTAATGGTAAAATTATTCCAAGAACAGAGAGGTGGTTGGAGTTCAGACAATTACCCTTTCCTTTTAGGATAAAGGAACATCCCATTGAGGAAAAGAGGTTCTAATCTGGGACTAAAGGAGGAAAAAGAACAGAGTGAAAAATTCCTGAGCTGGTAGTGACGAGTGGAACACTCAGTACTCCTAAAAATTTCTGGAAAGGAAGACTAGACTTGGAGTCCCGAGGTCTTTTTTGAAATCTCTATCAACCTACCCAACTCAGGCATGGAGCATGGGGGAAGAGAAGGACATAATAACCTCTCATATGGTAGGGAGGACACCATTGGTAGCGTCCAAAATAAGATAAGTAGAATTATTTATTTAAGATGTTATAGATAGATGGGTTTATTACAGGAATGCATTATTTACTATTTATATCTAGTATTCTGGAAAACATGTCTGTAGTAAAGAAAGAATGCATTTATACTGTGTAAATCTAGCAATCTGGAAAATATGTATTGCAGTAAAGAAAGAATGCATTTATGTTGTGTAAAGCTAGTAATCTGGAAAATGTGTATTGTAGTAGAGGAAGAAATGCATTATATATTATGTAAATCTAGTCTAATTTGTATACGATTTTACTTTCTTGGAAAGATTCTGGCCTATTTGCAAAATAATCAATGAGAATACTTGAGTAAACAGTAAATAGGAATAATAGGAATATACCGTTGAACTGTCAAGTGACATAAGAAAGTTTAAGCTGGAGGAGAACTCTTAGTTCAGTATCCTGGGGAAAACCCCCTAGACCTTAGAATTGGTCGTTCCTCTTGAAACCAATTTATACATGGATAAAGGAAGATGGTCCAGCCATCATATCATTTTTGGAAAAGAATTTAAATAAAAACTATTTTTAACGAATGAAAGTAAACCATAACAGAAAATAAATTTACTTTACAAATTATTCGAATAAAAATCCCGAACTAGCTTGCAAATATGTATTTCAGGAAAGAATATACTCCACGAATGATGGATTGTATTTATAATTTGAAATTTTAAGTATAGTACATTACAAAGAATAATCTAACTCTGCTTGGCACAAAAGGGTACGGAACCCATCAAAATTATACTGCGCAATAAATGAGATATGGATGAGTGCCATATCATGTAAACAGAATAGCGTAAATATTTACAATAATAGGCCCTGAAGGGTAAACACATAATGCATAGTAGAAATTGTATTCGATACAACAAGAAGCAATTAGTATCCATTGATGTGTGGGGAAACGAGATGTAAGAACCCCAATAAAAATGTACAGAGTTCAACCAGATACATAGATATTATAAAACAAAAAAAATAACACTGTGCTTAAGTTTAATCCGCAGAGTTGAATTGAGATAGTAGGACACAGTCACACTACTCATTGGATGAAAGAAAGATGCTTGCGGGGGTGTCCTGTAGGCATAGACAAGCAAACCAGAATAACTTAGTCATTTCAGATACGACAATCCGCAAGACAAACTTCGATGGCAGCATACCGCATGCTAGAAAAGTTGGGATGTTCTCTCTGCACCTAATAAGGAGGAGCATAGCTCAAAATACCTGATAGCATGAGGAAAAAGTTAGGGTAGTGTATAATGCATGAACCTTGATGGAGAAAGGGGAACCATGATGCTTTCGACTAAGGAAAATACTTGCACAAAAACAAAAACAGTATTAGAAAGTGGCAGAGAAGGCCAACTGAAAGAAATGAGAGAACCAACCAATTAAAAAATGAAGGTAGTGCAAACAATGCTCTAACCTGAAATGATTATCTTTTCCAACCAATACCTAGCTATGGGGAGGTCCAAAATAAGGAGGAAATGATTAGAAAACTTTTGATAGGACTGAAACAGAATGGAACTCAAAATTGTTAACCAATGAACAAAGGAAAAAATTATAAAACATGCAATACCTGCTGCGGTGGAGGGTTTCTTTCCCTGAGGAAGCTGGAGCGCCCTATAGAATACCATGGCCCAAAAACTCTGTGTAAGACCAGGTGAAATAGATTGAACCCTGCCACCCATCGAATGGAACAAGACGAGGAATCAACACTCAAAAGGTTCCAAGCTAACGACCAAAGCAGAAATAGAACAAGGCAGATGTATCACTACAGGTAATTGATATCATGACCCATTACCTGGTCGAGGTGAAAGGCAGGATGAGACGGAGCAGCCACCAAGAGAACAAATGATGGAATGAGCCAAGACAATTAGGGTTGCAAGGGGTATTACCCTAAGCCATTACCCATCAATTCTCTTTCTTAGATCCTTTGTTTCCAGATCGAATGATGGGAATGAAAAGAGGTGGACACCACTGGCCAAATCAAATCCCGATGCATGAGCCATCCATAAAGCTTAATTAATGTAAATATCGCTAGTGGATTAAGCCATATGCGATAATCTGAAAACAAAGAATCAAATTTATGATCCAACATGACAAACCTTTAATAATGGATAACAAGACCTGTGGGTACTAAGACAAGTTGCCTATAGTGCAAGCCTCGGGAATTGCGTTAAACCCCAAAGAGGTTAAACCCTTAGTTTCATAAAGCATGATGTAACAATACCTTGATTATAAACATGTATATCAACAGTCCAATAATGATATGGATATAAAAAACTATGTAGTAAATACATGTAATATAATCTTGAGTCAAGAGGTAGATTAAAGAGTATAGCTAAGTAAATAAAGTAAAGAATCAATTTTTTTTTTTTTTTTTTTTGTGTTACTGCAACTCCAAACTTCACACTGGTATAAGACAATAAGGTGAAAAGGGTCTCAAAGATGAAGCTTATTTTATTAATTATATTTAATTATTATTTGAGAGTGTAAGCTTCTGTGATCCATATCATATTAAAATAAATCTTGTAGGAAATCACATGAGAAAATTTAGAACCGATGTGTTTTGAACTACTGACTGTAGTTCATCATCAGGTTTTGAAGACTAGCTGATCCAACTATCACATTTATATCTTGGAGAGAAAAGCACCGGTCAAAACCTAAGGAAAATATATGTGTGTGTGTGTGTGTGTGTGTGTTAAAAACTGTCAAAAAAATAAAATAAATAAATAAATAAAATAAAAATAAAAATCCCACAAAGTAATAAAATAAAGACCCTGTAAATAAAAAAAAATAGAAATAAATAAATAAATAATAATAACCAAACTTAAAACTATCGAAATAGCCAAACTCATACAAATAAAGACCAAGTAGAAAATGAAAATAAATAAATAAAAATAAAACTCTCACCGTAAAGTAATAAAATAATAAAATAAAGACCATGTCAAATATAAATAAATAAAATAACCATACTAACAAAATACCCAAAATCATAAAAATAAAGACTAAGTCAAAAAAATAAAATAAAATAAAATAAATAAATAAGTAAATAAGAATAAAAGTAAGAATAAAGAATAAATAAACTGTACATCTATATATATATATATATATAATAAAAAGATTAAATAAAACAATAATACTATCTAAAAAGAAAATTGTAATAAAATTAAGTCAACAATCAAACTAAAAAATCAAGCAAAAACATAGGTGAACAACAAGAGAGGAAAAACACAAGAGGAATAATCTCTACTGGGAGCAAAGAGATGGAATCCAAAAACTACCAACTTTCCACTCGTCATCTGTATTCAATGTATGGGGCCTCTTCTCAATATCAATAGCCTCCCTAAATTTATGATGATGGAAATTCTCAGCCCTAGCAATGACTCTGGAGTCTTCCACACAAATGTGATGCTTCGTCTTCTCTGCATGCTCAGCTAGAGTGGATGACTTCGTTCTACCATGCCTAATATCAGCAGAATGCTCTTGAATCCTCTTATTAATCGACCGACCTATTTCTCCAATGTAGGGAATCTCACAAGAGCACGGGATAAAATAAACACCTTTCATGCTTTTGGGGTCGAATGGGTCCTTAACCGATTTAAGGGAACCACAAATGGTGTTCAAAGGTTTAAAAGAGGAAGATATCTTATGCTTCCTTAAAATCCAAGCAATTTTGTGAGTGGTACGTTGTATAAAAGGCAAATCAACTCTACCAACAAAATCATCTTTTACATTCTTCTGATTTGGACCTCTCCTAGCATTCATGAAAGCCTTCAAACCCTGACTTTTACTATATCCATTCTCTTCAAAGAGCCTAAGGAGATGGGATTTCTCTTCATCTAAATGATCCTTATCAGAAATTATAAGAGCTCTCGTGGCTAAAGTGTTAAGGGCTCCATATTTTTGAGTTGGAAGATGATGAGAGAAAGAATGAAAATATTGCTCAGTATGAGTTTTCTTCCGAAAAGCATGGTGTGAGAAAGAGCCATTATTATTTCTAGAGATGAGAACATCAAGGAAAGGAAGGCTTCCATCAGTCTCTATTTCCATCATGAATTTGATGGAGTCAGATTGATTATTCAGGTGATGATGAAAAGAATCTAACTATTGACAGCCATGAGACCAGTTTATGAATGTGTCATCCACAAATTTCTTCCAAACCTTAGGTTTCAAAGGATCAGAAGCCAAAGCTTTGGATTCAAAATCTTCCATAAAAGGGTTAGCCACCACAGGGGAAAGCGACGAACCCATTGCAATACCACAAGTCTTAAATCCAGTAGCACTGTGGGTTCCATGAGCCATAAGCTCATTGAAAGCAATCCTATCACCCCTAGGATTTATGGGCTCCATAAGATTCATAAAGAAGGTGTTCATCTTAGACCCATTGTTAATACTATTGGTGGGCCCACTTATCTCCTAGCAAGGTATTTGGCACGTAAGTTGAAGCATCTTGTTGGTCATTCAGATTCTTTCGTGAAATATTCTACTTCTTTTGTCCAAGGGTTAAAAAGTTGGGAATGCGAACCAGATGACTCTTTAGTTATTTTTGATGTGGTTTCCCTTTATAAAAATATCCCTATGATGGAGGCAGTGGAAGTAATCAAGCGCATCACTGATCCTGACACTGCAAACTTGGTAGAAATTTGCCTTACCTCAACCTTCTTTAGTTTTGAAGGGGAACTTTTGAGCAGACCAGTGGTGTTGCAATGGGTTCGCTGCTTTCCCTTATGGTGGCTAACCTTTTTATGGAAGATTTTTAATCTAAAGCTTTGGCTTCTACTCCTTTGAAACCTAAGTTTTGGAAGCATTTTGTGGATGACACATTCATAAACTAGTCTCATGGCCATCAAGAGCTAGATTCTTTTCATCATCACTTGAATAATCAATCTGACTCCATCAAATTCACGATGGAAACAGATACTGATGGAAGCCTTCCTTTCCTTGATTTTCTAATCTCTAGAAATAATAACAACTCTTTCTCACACCGTGTTTTTCGGAAGAAAACTCATACTGAGCGATATTTGCACTCTTGCTCTCATCATCTTCCAGCTCAAAAATCTGGAGTCCTTAACACTTTAGCCACAAGAGCTCTTAGAATTTTTGATAAGGATCATTTAGATGAAGAGAAAGCCCATCTCCTTAGGGTCTTTGAAGAGAATGAATATATCAAAATTCAGGGTTTGAAGGCTTTCATGAATGCTAGCAGAGGTCCAATCAGAAGAATGTAAAAGATGATTTTGTTGGTAGAGTTCATTTGCCTTTTACACGAGGTACCACTCACAAAATTTCTCGGATTTTAAGGAAGCATAAGATCTCTTCCTCTTTTAAACCTTTGAACACCATTCATGGTTTCCTTAAATCAGTTAAGGACTCGTTGGACCCCAAAAGCGTGAAAGGTGTTTATTTGATCCCGTGCTCCTATGGGATTCCCTACATTGGAGAAATCGGTTGGTCGATTAATAAGAGGATTCAAGAGAATTCTGCTAATATTAGGCATGGTAGAATGAAGTCATCATCTCTAGCTGAGCATGCAGAGAAGACGAAGCATCACATTTGTGTGGAAGACTTCAGAGTCATTGCTAGGGTTGAGCATTTCCATCATCGTAAATTTAGGGAGGCTATTGAGATTCAAAAGAGGCCCCATACGTTGAATAGGGATGACGGGTGGAAATTTAGTAGTTGTTGGATTCCATTTCTTTTCTCCCAGTAGAGATTATTTCTCGTGTTTTTCCTCTCTTGTTGTTTACCTATGTTTTTGCTTGATTTATTAGTTCAATTGCTGAGTTAATTTTATAATAATTTTCTTTTTAGATAGTATTATTGTTTTATTTAATATATATATATATATATATATATATCTATATATATATATATATATATATATATTAATTATTTATTCTTTATTCTTTATTTTTAGTTATTTATTTATTTTATTATTATTATTATTATTTATTTATTTATTTTTAATTTAATTTATTTATTATTTTTTTACTTAGTCTTTATTTTATTACTTTATGGGATTTTTATTTTTATTTTATTTATTTTATTTTTTTGACCGTTTTTAATATATATATATATATATATATATATATATATTCCTTAGGTTTTGACCGTTGCTTTTCTCTGCAAGATATAAATGTGATAGTCGGATGAGCCAGTCTTCAGTATTGTGATGATGAACTACAGTAAGTAGTTCGAAATGCGTCGGTTCTAAATTTTCTCATGTGATTTCCTAGAAGATTTATTTTAATTTAATTATTATATAAATATTATTAAAGTATTTAATATTATTACAATTATTAACAATATATCCATTTCATTAATATAATATTATTAATAACACTATTAAATGGTAATATTAATAATATATTTTTTAAAATACTAGTAATAATACTAATAATAATATTATAATAATAATAATAATTATTATTATTATTATTATTATTTGATGATGATGATGATGGTTAACGTCCACTGACACCAATCTTTGGCCTATCGGACTAAATAAAATAGTTATTTAGTTTGATTTAAGATTTTATTCCTATGCTCAAAAAGCTTGGAGAGAAGCCTCTCGAGCTCACTATAATTTTGACATCTTAAAAGGCTAGGAAGGCCAGTATTGCAGAAAAGATTATGAAATTGAGCTCTAATGTGGTTGTACGTGGGGCACTCTAAGAGGAAGTGATTTTCATCCTTGATGTTCGTGTTTTCACAGAGATGGCAAATCCTTTCCATCCATGGTGTTTTAGGAAATGTCCAATGACCTGTTTCACTATGGAGCTCATGAGAGTTCATTATAATATTCGCCATATTAATTTTCTTCTTTGAGCTAGTTAAACAGATAGATACTTTTGATCTTCTAGGGTGGGGTTGATGACCTCCTTATAATATCTTAATTTTCTTTTAGCTACTACATCTTTCTCGCACCACATTTTTTCTTTGAACTTAGAAATAACAATTTTTTTAATGTTCTTAATGTTTTGCAATGCAACAACCTCGTTGATCTCCCAATGGTTTAACGAGGCCCTGGTCTCTTTATACCAACTTCGTTTAAGCCTTAGATGGTTTTTCCTGGAATTTAAAGCTAGCTTAGGAAGTCTATGGTCTCCTATGCTATTGATTTTTTGCTTGTACAACAGAAGCCTAGTCATAGCTAGGCTCTTGATAGGGGAAAGACCCACTTCTATAAGGAGAATAGGATATGGTGTATTGCTTTTAATTTTAAGGTTATAAGTTATAAAACACTTTTGGATTTGCTCAATCTTTCTCCAGGATTCTCCAGAGATGCTGCAACCCCAAACCTCACATCCATATAAGATAACATGAGTGACTAAAGTTTCAAAGAGGAACTTCTTTCTATCCCACATTACGAGGTTTATCATTTTACAATTATTTTCAAGACCAAAATAAGCTTTCCACCCCCCATTAATCCTTTTTTGAATGCTATAGTTCCAGTTAAGCTTGTGATGAATATCAATTCCTAGGTACTTGTAAGAAGACACTTCCTCCAAGTTACTATTTTCATACATAAAATTAGAATAAGTGTCCTTCTTGGATTTGATAATCATAACTTTTGTTTTGCTAGTGTTAACAGACATACCCATGGTAGAGGAGAAATCCTTAAGAATTCTAAGTTGCTTATCAAGATCAGATGGGAACCTTGCGAGAAGAACAATATCGTTAGCATAGAGAAGAAGGATGATGACTATCCCAACTAAGATCATGCTAGCACATCTTGCTTCCTCTAAGAAACCTTCTAGCTTGTCGATGTAAATTCCAAATAGGGTAGGGGAGAGGGGGCAACCTTTTTTAACTCCAATATTACACTTAATATCTTTCAACCACCCCTCATTGCTATTTAACTTGGCAATTACATTCTCGTATAACCTTATAGCGGCCGCTCTTATTTCGAAAGGAACAATTATCTCTTCTAATCTATTCCATAGGTTGTTTCTAGGAACCACATCGAAAGCCTTTCTAAAGTCCACAAAGCAACAAAAGAGATTGGATTTATCATTGTGGAATTCCTCCACAATGATCCTAAGCATAACGAGGTGGTTCGTTGTTGAGTGCTACCTTCTAAAACCTGCTTGGCCTTTAGCCCGCTTACCTTCACTTTCAAGCCAAATGCTTAACTTGTTTTCCAAAATAATACCATTTAACTTGGCTAAGAGAGGGTTGATCATAATTGTCCGATAATTAGAGGGGTTATTTGTATCCCCACTTTTAAAAATAGGGACAATGAGGCTCTGAGTCCAAGGTTTAGGGAACCCTTGCTTGATCGCTTGGTTGAAAAGGCTGTGGATGTGGGGGATGAGGATAGGACCTCCAATTTCTAAGATTTCCGCCTGGTAGCCTTCAATGTCTTTAGTTTTCCCATTTTCCACGTGTTTAATCCCAAAATCAATGTCTTCTAATGAGAAAAAATATTTCATTGTGAGAAGAGTTTCAAAATCCTTGGCATTTGGAGATTCATAAAGCTTTTTAAGATAGGAATTCCAGTCGTGTAAAGAAATTTTATTATTATCTTTAGTTTCCTAGGTAGAATCTCCCTCCAGAATTTCTTAGGAGCCACCTTAGAGAGGTGTAAGAGATTCTCTTGTCTTTTACGAATATATTGCCTCTTTTTTCCTTTTAGTTAGGGCTTTGTAGATTTTTATCTTGTCAATTTTGAGAGATTCATCAACAGCTTCCTTAATTTCTCTCCTCGCACTTTTACAATATTTTTCATACCATGGGTTGGTTTTGCTATTTCTTTTAGTACTTGAGACTTCAATTGAGAACTTGTTAATAGAATATGAGAGGGTTGTAGTAAAATTATGATAGAGGTCGTGTATGTTGTCTATACTAGATAAAGGAAGAAAATTAGTTTTTAATTCATTTAGAAAGAGATCATTTTTATTTATATCAAAGATTAAGTTCTTTTGACTATAAGGATTATCTTCTATGGGATCTCTATGCATGACAAAATTGAGAGTTATGAGTAAAGGCCTATGATCAGATTCAGGCTCGTGGTCGTCTAAGATGTCAAAACTTATTATTTCATTGTATAAAGGGAGATTGGAAATAACATAGTCTACCATGTTGCTGCCAAGCCCATGGATGCAGGTCATCTGGCTAGAATTGGGCCACTTCTTTAGACCATTGCAAATTATGAGATCCTGAGCACTAAATAACTTGACTAGCTCCGACCCAAACAAATTATCCTTGAGGTCTTCAGAGCTCCTTTTGTACTGGCTAGCTAGATTAAGGTCTTCTTCTAACCAAAGAGGATTGGGGTTGGAATGATTTCTTAGAAGAATAGCTTGGTTTCTTGAAGTTCGAGCATTAAATTCACCCACTAAAAGGATATTACCTTCATTCCTTAGGCTAGAAATATCATTCTCTAAACCATTGTAAGGATTTTTTTTATCTAGATTATTTTTCTTATAGAAGTTATAATTAATGGGGGAAAATAACATATAGCTATGTAGGTCTTTTTATCATTAATGCCAGTAATCTCATTCCAACTATACTAGTTGTAAGGGTTATTTTTATAAATCCTAGCATGGGGGGAAATTTTCTTCTCAATGTAGCAAGCTATGCCCCCAATGCCTCTACGGGAGGATAGCTTGTTCCAGGTAGACCATAGTGCAAAGCCATCTATGTTAGGGACCTTAGATTCTTCGTGCTCCCAAGTTTCAACAAGCAATATAATATCAACATCATTTGAGATCCAACTTAGTTTGGGGCATTTGTTCCATGGAAAGCCCCGAAATTTCCAAGAAAGAATTTGGAGCATGTTGAATTGCTATTTATTACTATCTTTTTGGTTTCTATCTTGAATACGACTTTTCTATTTCTAATTATTGCCCATTTTCCTTCCTTCCTAGCTTCTTTTACCTTTTGAACCTCCTTTCTTAATTCTGCTCGATCTTCTGGAATGAGATCTTCATTTATAAATATTCTCGTTCCTCTTAGACTTGAGGTTTTACTAAGTATGTCATATTTATGGTCAGTAGAGCTCACCTTTAATCAGATCATCCTTCCTTTATTCTCATTTAATTTCCCTAACCTTGTTGCTTCTGTGAGACACATGGTTTCAATTTGTAATATATTATGTAATTATGTCTGGGCTATGGCTAAAGTATCCTCATCTACCTCCTCTTCCAAACCGAATATTATAAGGTTCAAGGCCCTTTTGTTACGCTCATGATCTAATTCGATCAGTGTTTTCATTTCATCTTTAATTGGTTTGATATCTAATTTACCTGCCCCATTATTTAGGGTGAGACTGTTGTTAACTTTTTCTTCTAGTTCTTTAATCATGTCCTTCATTTTAATATTCTCTATATTATCAGCATCTCCTTGCTGGGATGTTTGGTTTGTATCTTGGTTTTGTTTTTCTATGACCTACAACCTAGTCTTCATTGCCTCCATTTTATTCTCCAATAGTTCTATTTTATTTTCTATTTGTTTTTGGATCTTGTCTTCAAGAGATGTGAATTTGTTTTTGTTTTCTAGCATGGCTTCTAACTGGTTTTGTAGCTTGAATTCTCTTTCTTCTCTACATTTCTCTAAAGACTCTATATACTCATAAAGGCTCTCTAGAGTAACTGTGCTAGGTCTACCTTTTTTAATATTTGGTAGTTGTGGTGAATTATTCATACTTGAGAATATATGAGAAAATATGTATTATAGAAAGATAAGGAATGTGTGCAACTGAATATTAGCAAACCGGATAGCTGACCTTTAATCAAGAAAATTCACCGCAAAATTTTCACTGTAGAATTTCACCACAGACCCAAGTATTAATGGAGAAAATTCACCGCAGACCCAAGTATTAATGGAGAAAATTCACCGGAGACCCAAGTATTAATGTAGAAAATTTTCACAACAAAATTCACCACAAAATTCACCGCAAACCCAATTTATGATGAAAATTCACCGCAGAATTTTCATCGCAAACCCAAGTATTAATGTAGAAAATTTTCACTGCAGAATTCATCGCAGAATTTTCACCACAAAATTCACCGCAAACCAAAATATTTAATAAATGATATGTAGTAATGTTAAAATCTTTATAAAATAATAAATGATTTTTTACATAAAAATAATAATATAATATTTAATTATTATTATTATTTAAAATTATTATAAGATATATGTGTAATGTTAAATATTTATAAAATAATAAATGATATTTTACATACAATAATATTATTATATTATTAAAGTAATTAATATTATTATAATTATTAATAACGTATTTATTTCATTAATATAACATCATCAATATTATTAATATGATCAGCCCTCTCTTAGCCAAGTTATATGGTATTATTTTGGAAAAGAAGTTGAGCATTTGGCTTGAAAGTGAAGGTAAGCAAGCTAAAGGCCAAACAGGTTTTAGAAGGCATCACTCAACAACAGACCACCTCGTTACACTTAGGATCATTGTGGAGGAATGCCGCAATGATAAATCTAATCTCTTCTAATGCTTTGTGGACTTTAGAAAGGCTTTCAATACGGTTCCTAGAAACAACCTATGGAATATATTAGAAGAGCTAAATGTTCCTTTCAAACTAAGAGCGGCCGCTAAGGTTATAAGAGAATGTAATTTTCTAGTTAAAGAGCAATGAGGGGTGGTCAAAAGATATTAAGTGTAATATTGGAGTTAAACAAGGTTTCCCCCTCTCCCCTACCCTATTTGGAATTTACATCGACACGCTATAAGGTTGTTTAAAGGAAGCAGGATGTGCTGGCATGATCTTAGTTGGGATAGTCATCATCCTTCTTCTCTATGCTGACGATATTGTTCTTCTCGCAAGGTGCCCATCTGATCTTGATAAGAAACTTAGACTTCTTAAGGATTTTTGCTCTACCATGGGTACGTCTGTTAACACTAACAAAACAAAAGTTATGATTATCAAATTCAAGAAGGACATTTACGCTAATTTTATGTATGACAATAGTAACTTGGAGGAAGTGTCTTATTACAAGTACGTAGGAATTGATATTCATCACAAGGTCAATTAGAACTATAGCATTCAGAAAAGGATTAATGGGGGGTGGAAAGCTTATTTTGGTCTTGAAAATAATTGTAAAACGGAAAACCTCGTAATGTGGGATAGAAAAAAGTTCCTATTTGAAACTTTAGTCACTCCTGTTATCTTATATGGATGTGAGGTTTGGGGTTGCAGCATCTCTAGAGAATCCTAGAGAAAGATTGAGCAAATCCAGAAGCGTTTTATAACTTATAACCTTAAAATTAAAAACAATAAACCCTATCCTATTCTCTGGTTATTTCCCCTATCGAGAGCCTAGCTATGACCAGGCTTCTCTTGTACAAGCACAAGCTCAATAGCATAGGAGACCATAGACTTATTAAGCTAGCTTTAAATTCCAATCAAAACCACCTAAGGCTTAAATGAGGTTGGTATAAAGACACGAGGGCCTGGTTAAACCATTGGGAGATCGACGAGAATGTTGCATTGCAAAACATTAATAACATTAAAAAATTGTTATTTCTAAGTTCAAAGATAAAATGTGGTGTGAGAAGGATCTAGCAGCTAAAATAAAAATAAGATATTATAAGGAGGTCATCAACCCCACCGTAGAAGATCAAAAGTACCTATCTGTTTTAACTAGCTCAAAGAAGAACATTAATATAGCTAAGATTAGAATGAACTCTCATGAGCTCCATAGTGAAACATGTCATTGGACAGTTCCTAAAACACCATGGATGGAAAGGATCTGCCATCTCTGTGAGAATATGAACATCACTTCCTCTTAGAGTGCCCCGTGTGCAACCACATTAGAGCTCAATTTCATAGTCTTTGTTGCAATACTGACCTTCCTAGCCTTTTAAGATGTCAAAATTATAGTGAGCTCGGGAGGCTTCTCTCCAAGCTTTTTGAGCATAGGAATAAAATCTTAAATCAAACTAAATAACTCTTTTCTTTAGGTCCGATAGACCAAATATTGGTCTCAGTGGACGTTAACCACCACCACCATCACCATCATAAATGCTTTTATTAATAACATTACTAATATTAATAATATATTTTTAAAAATACTATCACTAATAATAATAAAGTTATTATTATTAATATTAATATTTCAAATTATTTATAACATATGGTAAGGTTAATTGTAAAGTATTAAACAACAGAATATAATTTAATGATGTGAATTTGGTGAAGCATTAATATTTTGTTAAATTCATATAATATTATATTGATATAATGATTTGAAATAGCAATTTTTAATTAGATTGTAGATAGAAATGATTAGAATTTTTTATTTAAATACATAAAATAAAAAAAATTAAAACATCTCTTAAAATTATCAAAAAAATAATTCAATTTTTTTTATTTTTTTATTTACATTTTAATATTATTTTGTATGCCCTAAAGTATAGCTAGCATTTTGAATTTAAACACATAAAATATAAAATAAAAATAAAAACTTCTCCTTAACTATACCATAAAAAATATAACTTAATATTTTTATTTATTTTTTACCTTTTGACCAACTTTTTAAGGATTTTAGAATTAAAAAAAAACCCTCATCCAATTATCCCATTAAAAATATAACCTAATGATTTTATTTATTTTCTACACTTTGAACCACATTTTCAAAGAAATGAGCACAAAACCTTAGCATGTTTCCTGTACTTTTCAGTCCGTAATTGAGTCAATATTACAAGTTTCACAATGCAATGCAGAATTACGGATGCGCCTAATGGAGTAAATATTATAATTGGAAAATTGTTGAAAGTGAATCGTTATAATTACTTTTCAATGCATGTTTTTTTAAACCTATAAATTACAAAAAAAATAAAAATAAAAAATAAAACATTTTTTAAAATTATTTCATAAAAAATAATTCAAAATTTTTTATTTATTTTTTATATTTAAACATTATTTTGTAGGCCTAAAAATATGGTCATGTTAAGTGATACCTCATAAGTCAAGTATAGGTGATATTATGTTCACTATTTTTTTAAAGATCTAAGTGATATGGAATAAGATATATGGCCATGAGATGTAATAACATATATTTGAAGATAAAATAATATGAAATTTTATTTTGAATGGTAATACAAAACATGTAAAAGTGTATAATTTATTTATATGATAGGGACATTTCTTTCAAATTTCTAGGTTCTAGTTTTCTATTTCATGTCAGGAAATCTAAATTAATTAGATTGAATAATTCTTCTAAAGCATTTGGAAGTAAACAAAAAAAATATGTTAATTTTACAATCAAAATAAATAGAGAAAATATTATACTCAAGCATACTATGTGGTTGCATGTGTGATTTAATTAAAATGTGATAAAAAATATATGCTCAATAGACATTATTTTGTACGCCTAAAAACATAGTCATGTTAAGTGATACCTCATAAGTGAAGTATAGGTGATATTATGTTCACTATTTTTTTTAAGATCCAAATGATATGGAATAAGATATATGGCCATGAGATGTAATAACATATATTTTAAGATAAAATAATATGAAATTTCATTTTGAATGGTAATACAAAACATGCAAAAGTGTTTAATTTATTTATATAATAGGGACATTTCTTTCACATTTCTAGCTTCTAGTTTTCCATTTCATGTCAGGAAATCTAAATTAGCTAGATTGAATAATTCTTCTAAAGCATTTCGAAGTGAACAAAAAAATATATTAATTTTACAATAAAAATAAATAGAAAAAATATTATACTCAAGCATACTATGTGGTTGCATGTGTGATTTAATTAAAATGTGATCAAAAATATATGCTCAATAGACATTTTCCTATATTTTTGCAAACTTTGAGGATCCAAATGCAAGAATGAAGCAACAACAACCATTAGCTTGTAGGGTCTTTGTTAATCCAAATTATTTATAGAGAGTTTTTGAAAATTCAAATTATTTATAATTCTTGCAACACAATAACTATGGATATTAAAAGTGTAATGGCTGTCATCCCAACTAGCTGATTTGCTAAACAACAGTGGTTTACATGTTTTAAGGGTTGAGATTATTTGCTCTCAAATTTTGAGTGGATAATTAATGTATGGTTTTAATGTATTTATATTTTTATAATTTCAATAGTTGCATGCTTCAAAACTTCTTAAAATTTTAAAAAGTTTATATTAATTAAATAAAACTATAATTTCAAAACAGAAAAAAACATCCAAAATTAGATAAATGAAAAGAAAAAAGATTCTCTTTACAAACCAATTACAAGTGGAAACTTAGAAAAAAGTAAAAAAATAAAGTTACAATAATACACACATGCATCTATACAAAAATAAAAAGAAACAAAAAATGAATGGAACATACAATACATTCCACTCAGCGTTTTGAAACAAACTAATAATTCTTCAAGGCATCATTAGTAAGGGTAAAGAATATTGTGATTGATGACATAAAAACACTATTTAACAAAAAATTGGATGAGATGAATAAGATTCATAAGTTGCAGCACACATTTTTCTGTGTAACATCTTTCAAACCTTATATCCTTTCCTGTACATACAAAGTATAAAAAATGATAATCATAATTTGAATCTCCATTTCCACTTTTAATAAAATGTTTACCATCTCTTTTGAATAATTCTAACTACATAAAAAAATTATTAAAATCAAATGCAATAAACCTACCATATTTTACACAAAAATTAGCTTTGAAAAAAAAACAACTTAATTAAACCTCAAACCTAACCGAACCTATCTATAAAAAAACAACTTAATTAAAGTTCGAACCAAACTGAACCTATCTATCCAGTCAAAGTTGAGTGATATGAAAAAGAAATCAAACCTGGTCAAACCTCCAACCTGGAAACCAAATTAAATCAAGCATTAATGAATTTGTCAATCAAATAGAATGTATGCATATAGAAAACCTATCAAATCAAGCATCAATGAGTTTGGCAATCAAATAGAATGTATGCATATAGAAAACCTATCAAATCAAATTAAGCATGAATTTGTCAAATTAAGCATAAATAGTTGAAAACAACCTCATAGGCGTCGCATATGAAACTGAAATGTCAAATTGGAAATCGTAACTAAATTGAACTTGAATTATCCACATTATAAACATAATGAAAGTTGTGTTGAGATCGTTTTCTCGTGAGAATATGAATGGCCAACAGTTTCAAGGAAGTGAGCACAAGACGTTGGCATGTTTCACTTTTCCGTTTATCATCCACTAATTCACCCACTAGAGTTAGCATACAAGTCCGCATACGTTTCAGAATGGAATGCAGAGGGACCGATGTCGGTACTGGATTGAATATTACACGTCTCTCAATGGAACACAGGTTTTTAAATTTATTTATGATAAGTGGTTATGTACAGTAAATTTAATTATGGTTTCTATAAAAATGATTTATTTAAATATGCATGAAAGTTAATGGTTTGAATTGCATACATCACATCTTTTAGATAAATAAGATTAATTAAAAAATGGATTAGAGTTACCAATTCCAACCCCAAAAAAAGTTAATGTTTATGGATATAACAATGATCCCTAGTCAAGACAATTGACCTCATAGACAACTCCAACACTGACAATTTACTGAGAAATACATCTATCTCCAGCAAAACCAGTGTCAGTTATTTACAAATCAACAACATTACATTCCATGGAAAGAATGACGTATAATGGTATGGAAGGATAAATTATACTTTGCCACATTGTCCCATCAACATTTACTGGTGTAATCTGTCACACATCAAACGGTCTGCACACATATTTCAATTTGTACTTCAGCAAAAACACTGCCAGTGGAATCCCATGCTTCTGCCACAAGAAAAACATCTCTCTCTGTCCCTGAAAGCGATTCATAAGCTTCTGTTCATAATTATGCCAATCTAGAATAGAGCCATTTTACTCCTGAAATGCTGAGGAAAACTGATCATAGGGATGTGCTTATGAGATCAATACTATAGGAGAAAGTGATACTTGCTCAATGAGACATCTTCATTCAGATCCATCCTGCAAGAAGGATTTTTCAAAAACAAATTCCAAATAATGCACACAAATACAAATGTGAATCTAGGAGACATTGAAAGCAAGTGTGATATGCTCACAAGCAAATTCATCATCGTTCACAAACAAATCAAAAGTGAGACCAAAAACATGTTATCTAGATCAACGTTGTCAATTTCTACCATCAAGTGTGCTGGTCTCTCATCTAGAAGCTATGCATACCAACATTTCTTTTCAACCCCTGCTAAAGTTATCGACCTAATGAGATGCCATTTTTTGTGCTGGAAATTAATTCCAACTTCTACAGAAGGAAGAAGAAATTAAAAGCTGATGAGAAATCTGAAAGAAGACACCAGCAGAGAATCTCCAGTTTCTATTTGCACTCCACATTCAACCCCATGTTTTTATCAGCAGCACCTACCGCGCATTAAACTCACTGCACCAACCACATTCAACAGGCAACAGCACCATTCCGTCGGGAGCAGATATGGGCAGGGAAGGGGGAAGTCTCGTCACCTTCCTATGCATGATATTTCAACTCCACGGAATGAAAAAAGGTTTTAATGTATTTGTTTTTTGTTTTATTGGCTGCGTTAATGTTTTGTTTTTAACTTAGGTTATAAGTGATATATAATATATATAATGAAAAAGAAAAAGAAAAGCACTCTAAGTGCGTTTTGAGAAGTGTGTTTTGTAATTTTTTTGCAATTTTTTTTGAATAGCTGTGTCTTGTAAACCAGAACAATGTAGTTTTGATGTTCTTCATTTTGTAACAGTTTTATGCTTAATGAAATAGTGTTTTAAGCATCTTTGTCCAGATTTATTGCTATTGAATCTTTGTGTTGAGTTGAGGAATTTTGTTTTCTCTGTGTTCGGAATATTCCGAAATTTCAACATGATATCAGAGCTAGTCTAGTGTCTTTGCGTTTGACAAAGAAGATAAAGGAAGGAAGAAGAAGCTTGTTGAAGATTTTTCGAGCAGAGTAAAGGTTCAGCAAAGCAAGGTATTTATCTAAAACTGAGTTTTTTGTTTGCTTGAAGATTACAGTTTAGAGAACTGTAAAGAAGAAGTTTGTTAGAGACAGAGTCTTTTTGAAGACATAGTTTTATCTTTGAGAAGTGAGAAGGTTTGCTTATTAAAAACACAGTCAGGTTTTATTCCATAGTTCAGAAAGCTAGCTATGGCACGAGCCAGCGCAAGTACGAGTATGAGAAATACTCAACTCTCACAGTTCAACGAGAAGAAATATGACTATTAGGCAATCACAATGAGAGCCCTGTTTGCTGAGATGGTTTAGAAGAACCAGCGGATGAACAAACATTTAATGCCTTAACAGAGGCAGAGAAGGATTTGCTGAAGAGTAATATGAAGGACTCAAAATCCCTCTTCTATCTCTATCAAGCACTACATGAAAGTGTATTTCCAAGAATTTCAGCAGCAAAGAGGTCTAAGGATGCATGGAATACCCTCGAGATAGCCTATGAAGGTATGGAGAAGGTAAAGACAACAAAGCTTCAATTAATGAAAGAGATTTTGAAGTCATTTGCATGAAAGAGTCTGATACAATAGACTCATTCTTTACAGTGTTGATTGGGTTGGTCACCCAAATGAGATCTCATGGAGAGACCATAGAAGAAAGAAGAATAATTGAGAAATTATTGAGGAGCTTACCCTCAAGGTTTGATGTGATAGTCACAACCATTAAAGAGACAAAGGATCTCTCAAAGTTTACAACTGATGAGCTTCATGCATCATTGATGACACATGAAAAAAGATTGGGTATAACAGCAAACTCATTTTTGGAGCATGCCTTCAAGACACAAATGTCCTTTGGAAGAGGAAGAGGTCAAGGCAAAGGAAACTGCAAAAGAAAAAGAAAAGGAATGAGCAAAAATAGAGGAAGAAACAATCCTAAAAATACAAGTGGAAGGGGGCAACAACCAAAATCGGAATCAAAGCCAAGGCAACATCCAACAAGGTGGAAAAAATCAAGCACATGGACAAAGGTATGATAAATCCCAAGTCCAATGTCATTATTGTAAGAAGTATGACCATTATGCCAATGAATGTAGGAATAAACTGAGTGACATGGGTAGTAGACCTAGTGCTAGTGTTCCTAAAGAAAATCTGAGTCAAGAAAATTTGTTTTTAGCATGTAATTTGGCTGAAGAGAAAAGTGAAGGTATATGGTTTCTAGATTCAAGATGTAGCAACCCTATGACTGGAAACATTTCAATGTTTTCCATGATTGATGAAAATGTGAAGTCTCAAGTAACATTGGGGGCAGACAGTAAAGTTTCTGTCGTGAGAAAAGGTAGAGTGAATGTTTTGACAAAGAAAGGAAAAAGAAAAACCATATCAGATGTTTACTATGCGCCTGGTATGAAGTGTAATCTTTTGAGCATTGGACAGCTCATTTAGAAATGCTACAATGTTTTTCTTTGATGATGATGTATGTACCATCATGGATAAACCACCAAGCAAACAAAGAATTGCATAAGTGAAGATGACAAGAAACATAATTTTTCCTCTCAAAATGAGAGTAGATTTGAAGAAAGGAGCTGCAATGGCAGTAGTGACACAAGAGACATTCCAAAAAGAAGAAAATGGTGAAAATTGGTATGGCATTTGAGATTTGAAAATCTCAACTTTGGAGGTCTGAATTTGTAGCATAGGAAAGGTATGGTAAAAGGATTACCATTGATTGAAAAGTTAGACAACCTATGTGAAGGTTGCACCTTGGTAAAACAACACAGAGAAAGCTTTCCATCAGGAAAGAGAATAAGGGAAAAGGCACCCATAGAAATAGTCCATTTTGATTTGTCTGGACCAATGCAAACACCATCATTAGCAGGCAGCCACTATATGCTGACCTTTATTGATGATTTCACAAGAAAAACTTGGGTTTATTTCTTGAAAGTGAAAAGTGAAGTGTTTGAGAAATTTTGCCACTTTAAAGTTCCTGTAGAGAATCAAAGTGGGCAGCATATTAAGGTCTTAAGAATAGACAGAGGAGGAGAATATATCACCAAATAATTTATGTGTTTTTGTAGAGAAAATGGGATAAATAAACAATTTACAGCAAGGTATACACCATAGAAAAATGGAGTTGTTGAAAGGAAAAACTGAATCATCATAGACATGGTAAGAAGTATGTTGAAGGAAAAACATTTTCCAAATGAATATTGGGCTGAAGCTGTACATTGTGTAGCATACATTTTGAATAGATGCCCAACCAAAGTTGTTACGAACAGAGTTCTTGAAGAAGCGTGGAGCGACATAAATTAGTTTGTCACCCACATGAGAGTATTCAGTTGTGTGGCTTATGCACACATTCTGGATCAGCTAAGGAAGAAGTTAGACAGTAAGGGGGAGAAGTGCATATTTGTTGAATACAATGAAGAATCTAAAGCATACAGATTGTATAACCCATCTACCAAGAAATTTATGATAAGCAGAGATGTACAATTTATTGAGGAAGAAGCTTAGGATGGAAGCATTGAGAAAACAGTGAATGTAAAAAGTTGCTTGTCTCATGATGAAGATGAGGAATAAATGGTTGAAATACATCCCTCATTAACAACACCATCTCCACCAACACAAGGACAACAAGGGACACCACAAGCAGGTATGAGAACACCCTTGAGAAGTGATGACAATGCTTCTCCAAGCACATCAGAAGGAGTAGATTTGAGTGCTTCTACAAGCACAAGTTCAGCAAGTGAAAGAGGAACCATATTCAGAAGTCTAAATGAAATCTATGAGCAAGAGGCAACAAATGAATGTATGAACCCTTTATTTGCATTTTATTATCATGTAGAAGATTCTATTCATTTTGAAGAAGTAGTAAAAGATAATAAATGGATAGATGCTATGGATGAAGAAATAAATTTCATAGAGAAAAATAAGACATGGGCATTAGTTGATCTCCCAAAAGGAAAAGAAGTGATTGGAGTAAAATGGGTTTATAAAACCAAAAGCAATGCTAAAAGTAATATTGAAAGACACAAGGGCAGACTTGTTGTCAAAGGTTACAAGCAGTAACAAGGAAGAGACTATGAGGAAAATTTTGTATCAGTTGCAAGAATGGAAATAGTAAGAGAAGTGTTTTCCATAACAACACTTCACAAGTGGAAAGTTTACCAAATGGATGTGAAATCAACATTCTTGAATGGAGTATCGATGGAAGAGGTTTATGTTAAACAACCTCTGGGCTATGAGAAGGAAGGCCAAGAGCACAAGGTATGCAGATTGAAGAAAGCTCTGTATGGGCTAAAATAAGCATCAAGAGCATGGTGCAGTAGGATAGATGCCTATCTACTGGAAAATGGGTTTGAAAAATGTGAAGGAGAACCCACATTATACAATAGAGAAAAATATGGTAAGATTCTCATTGTTGTTTTGTATTTAAATGATGCGATTTTCACAAGTAATGATGCTTACCTCATTGAAAATTTTAAGACAGTCTTGAAAGAAGAATTTGAGATGACTGATATGGGATTGCTGAGGTACTTCTTAGGAATAGAAGTAGAGAAAAATGAAAATAAAATTTTTATTTCTCAAGCTAAATATGTGAAAGAAGTTTTGGAAATATTTAACATGCAGGATTGCAAGGCAGCAATTACTCCTACAGTGATGGGATTGAAGTTAAGAAAATAAGACAACAGCAAGGATTTTGATCAGAGTTTGTACAAGAGCATAGTTGGGAGCCTTATGTGTTTAATTTCAACTAGTCCTGATATTATGCATGCTGTAAGTTTAATTTCCAGATTTATGGAAAGGCCAAAGGAGGCACATTGGCAAGTAGCAAAAAGAATTATGAGGTATGTGAAAGGAACAAAGAGATATAGAATTTTATATACCACTTCAGAAAAATTTGAATTGATTGGATATAATAACAGTGATTGGGCTGGAAATATATATGAAAGGAAGAGCACATCTAGATATGTGTTTCATTTAGGATCGGAAGCCATTTCATGGGCTTCCAAGAAGCAACTAATAGTTGCTTTATCAATGGCAGAGGAAGAATATGTGGCAGCAACACCAGCAGTATGCAAGAGAAGAATGCTAAGAATTTTGTGTCATGAACAGGTAAAAGTTACACCAATTTATAGCGATAATAGCTCAACAATAGCATTATCAAATAATTCAGTGTTTCATAAGAGAACAAAACACATTGATGCCAAGTATCACTACATCAGAGAATTAGTGAGGAATGGTGAAATTGTCCTGAAGCATTGCAGAACAGAAGAGCAGTTTGCTGATATATTAACAAAACCATTGGGGCAGAAGAGTTTTAACTATTTGAGAAAATTTCTGGGTATGCAAGAGAACAACAGTTGTAATTAAGGGGGAGTGTTGGAAATTAATCCCAACTTCTCACAGAGTAGAAGGACGAAGAAATTAAACGCTGATGGGAAAACTGAAGAACGACCGCAACAACAAATTTCCAGTTGCAATTTTCACTTCACGAAACCTAGCACTCAACCCCATGTTTTTATCCGCAGCACCTACCGCATTAAACTCACGGCACCAACCACATTCAATGCGCAACAACACCATTCCTTCGGTAGCAAATATGGGCAGCGTAGGGGGAAGTTAACCCACCGGAGAAAGTGACGTCACCTTATTCCAGACCAATGACAACATTTCCGTGGGGTAGAGAGGCAGGCTACTACATGATATTTGAACTCCACGAAATGAACACAGGTTTTAATGTATTTGTTTTTTATTTTATTTACCATGTTAATGTTTTGTTTTTAAATTAGGTTATAAGTGTTATATAATATATATATTGTAAATATTTTATATTTACAATATATATGAATATTGTAATGTTGACTTGCTAAATGTGCATATAAAAGCCCAAAGGCTATATAATGAAAAAGACATAGAAAATCACTGTGCATGCGTTTTGAGAACTGCATATTATAATTTCTTGCTTGAAGGCAGAAAATAAAAAATAGAGAGATAGAGAGAAAATTTTTTGAAGCGTTGTGTGTGTGAACCAGCCAAAAGATTTGTCTTGTAAACCAAAACAATACAGTTTTGATGTTCTTCATTTTGTAACAATTTTATGCTTAATGAAATAGTGTTTTAAGCATCTCTATCCAAATTTATTGCTATTGAATCTCTGTGTTGAGTTGAGGAATTTTGTTTCCTCTGTGTGTTCGGAATATTCAGAAATTCCAACACTTTGAAAGGATCGACCAACATAAAATTTTCGCTCTCCCTTAAAATTTTACTGTACCATAATCTTGTGGAATGGTCATTCCATACATTAGTTATTAACACAAAACCAAAAATATCAAATGTAGAGACAAACTTGCTTCAATGCCAGAATAAACTAGAAAGAAAGGTGCACAAAAACATAATCAACTAACAAATCCTTCAACATTTGCATATTTTTAGTTTAATGCTATGTCATATAATAATTTATGCAATAACATGTTACAACAACCCTCCAGGCACTGCACTACCTCAACATGACTTAATAGAAGTCAACCACCAAATGCTTGTGCTTCTGCAACTCAACGACTCTATGAGGATAACAGAGTAAATATTTTCTTTTAGCAGGCTAGGAGTTATGTTGTTACCATTCTGTATGCACTACTTGTTGGAAAGGCATAGAGAATAAATACAATTATCACTCAAACATGTATGTTGGTCTATGTCTCAATTAGGCTTACAATGACTCAAAACTTCTACAATTTTTCATTTTCTTTTTCTCTCCTTGCAAATTCTATATCCTCGAAATTGCTTGTGTTGCACTTTTTTGCTATAAGTTTTCAGTTGTTGCTGTTGCAAGTTTTTGAGTTGTTTTGAATTTTTGCTGAAAAAAATATGATCTTATCTTCTACGCCTTCTTTTCAAATATTTGTTTATCCATGGAGTGTTTTCACAACATTATATATTCAACCAGTCTTCTTTGCTTTGCTTCTTGCACTTCATATTCTTGACTTTCTTTCTGCCATATTTATTTATAGAAAAATCTTAAGTAACCTACAGTCTCAAAATCATTATTAACCATTTCATTCAATTATTTTATTCCAACTCCTATTTTAAGACTCACATCAATTTGTTCAATTGGCTTCTAAATCCATTCTTCAATGAACTTCAAATCTGCATCAAATTTATTAACAACATTTTTTTCAACTAGTGCTCCCATGCTATTTTGAGTACCTGCATATTAAAAAACAATATTAAAAAAATCTTTATTATGCTCTTCATTGAGAGCTCCCTGCTCTACCTCTTCCTTCTCTACCTTATTTTCCACGATTTTACAAACCTATGCTGCTGCAAACATGTTGTCTTCCACTATTATGTTGTTAGTGGATATTCTCATAAAAAACTCTTCAATTACTTTATCCTCTTCTTGTTCATTAACTAGTGCTAGATCAGGTATTGTTTCATGAGTAGTTCCAATTGCTTCATATCTTGCTGCTACAAAGGCAACTTCAACTTTCAATGCTTCATCAAACATGGCACTTACCATATTATCATAATTAATCCTTGTATCAAACAATAAACCAGACATATCATTAACATAATGTTAATCCACCCTATGGTGAGATATCTAAGAATGCATGTGCTCATTTTCAGTTTCATTGAGAATTTTAGATTTACCAAATTCATTTGGGTCTAGATTCAACAATGCAAATCTAAATTTGCAGTCATCATCCACATATGTTTCATCACAGTGGGATTCACAATTTTCGGCACCATCCATGTTACACTAGAGTGATTCAGCATTGATATGATGTTTCTCTGTTTCACATACACACGCTTCAACTTCTCTCTTTGCAATCTTTGTTGCATATTGTTCATCCATATGCATGCTTTCATAATGGGTTTCACCATCATCTATGTTGTAACTCCTAGAGACAGCCTTGAGTTGCTAAAGACCAGTGTCTAGGACATCTTAAGACAAGAGGTTTTAAAGGTATTTTGCATATTGTTAAACGAGAACCTCCTGTTATGAAAATTTAGTTAAATTTTTGAATATTGGTCCAAGATATCAGAGGTAGAATATTGGTAGGGATGAGTTCTAGTTGTATAGAGAAAGGGCTACTCAGAGTGGGCTTGAAGTAGTCATGAGGAGAAGCTTTCATAAGTTGGGCTGAATGTGAAACAGGTGAACAATTATAAAGTTAAATGGAGATGAGATACAATGTAAGAAAATCAGGAAACGTCTAAATGAGGTAGGCTTATGCTAACACAAGAATCCACCCTTAAATGACATTAGAAGAATAATGGTCTGTAATAAGACTTTGAAACAAGAATCGCGCCTCGAGCAGTATTTAAAATGTTACAGAAAGATAAGACATGAGTATAATTTAATATAAATTCACATCTAACCTACAGAACATTCGCATTCCAAAAGAAATGATAACAAAGAGATGATGCAGACACAATAAAAATTAAATTGATTCACTGTCAATAAATACACACTGTTCAATTATCTCAGTATGAATCCATTAAAATGACAGACTGGCTTGTATTAATTTTCCCAAAAGGGCTCCATCAAAATGACAGACTGGCTTGTATTAATTTTCCCAAAAGTGTTTTTCAGATATGCACTATGAGAGAACCTTAAAATTTAAAAAAAGAAGATGATTCATAGACTACCACTTCTTCTCTAGAAAATCCAGAACCTCTTCTTGGTCTTTGATTCCATATTTTATAGCATTTCACATGAACATTCAGAGAAGATATTTTCCAAAAAAAAAATATTCTCTGGAGATATTGTCTATTCCTAGTCTTAATAAAAAACCAAAATTGATGATGAGGAAAAATGACCTCTCATCTCATACAGTATAGCCTGACACAGGCTCTAACTAGAACATAACTGAAAATAAAAGAGTGCAGAGGGTGAAATCAAGGTTTCACCCATTGTACAATAAATATAAAAGTAAAATAGGCCGCATGGGCCAAGTCATGAGTTTCATATGTTGGTGTTCCGGTGAGGGATGTTGGATGAGAATGACTTTGACTAAGCTGAAGATGAAGAGGACACGAGTGGATGAGTCGGAGGAGGCGGCAACCAATGAGAGGAAAAAGAAACCAAAGCATTGGCATATTCAATTCACTTTTGCCACATACTTCTCCCTGGAGATGGTATGGTGACGAAGGTTTCCAGAAGGGCTTGCATGTTGGTCAGCTCAATATAATTGACTCAAACTTCTAGGAATTGCTTAACCTAGAAAAATAGGAAGAATTCTTTACGCAGCGCGACTATTACTGTATTTTCCTTCAACGTGTTTGTTCTTTCCAATGACACGTCTGCGTTGTTCATAATTTCTAACATTTTTTGTTCATAGGTCGTTAGCTCAGAGAACACGCCCATTTTAGGATCCCAACATGATGGGAGACCTACATCTACCAGCTTGTTCCACTTTCGGTCGAATTTCTCTACTCCCTTTGAGGCTAATGTCAAACAACCTAGTGCATTTGCACGTGCGGACTCCTTCTCAACTATTCTTCTAACATCCATGACCACTCTATAACGTTCAGGGATTTCCTGTGCGTGTAATTCCTCCAGAGAGAGCTCATTCAGGTACTGAATATACTTCTTCACCATTGAGGCCTTTGCTTCTCCTTCTGTGCATCCCTCCTGCAACTAAGTCCTAAACAAGAGAATTGCGATCTTCTTGTCATCCATCAAGGTGAGGAAGTTCCAGCGTCACCTAATCTCTGCTATTATATTTTTCTAGACCAATCGTCTCGCTTCCACAAGTGCCATGCTGCCTTTGATTTTCCCCTTCAAATCCCCGATCGATTTGTCTTGTGCCTGAGTCTCCCCTTGCAATTTTTCGACTTCTCTCTGTAAGGATGTCATCGCCTTCTGATTTGTTGCCAATGTAGTTTCCATATCTTTTAGTTGCTGAGGGGTCGAGCGAGTCTCACTCTTAGATACCTTCAAGTCAGACAGAGCCATAGAAAGCTGCTCTAGGGTCGTTTCGGGCTCTCTAGACACAAGGGCCACACATGCGTACTAATCCCACTTTGCCTGCAAATATGACAATCTCTGTTTCAAACCCGCATTGTCTGTGGTCTTTTGAGCATTTTATTCCTGCTCTCTAGCAAGCGAATTGGTGAGAGCCAAATTTTCCTTTTCCACTTGAACCAACTCATCTATCTACACATGCTCCCGATAGGGCATGTTTAGCTTCCGCTTCAGCTCTAAGTTATCTACTTCTAACTTAGTGATGAGTTTTTTCCGAACTTCATATTTATCAGCTCCCTTATCTTTTATTTCTTTCAAGAGGGTTTCTAGCCTGAAATTTTTTGCTCTGGCACTAGCCTTCTCTTTCCTTTGGTGCTCTAATACCGATTTATGCTTTTGCTCAATTTTCCTCAAAGCAAGTGCAAGTTTCGCTACCTCGTCTCGTAATATATCTCCCATGCACTTGTGTAAGCCGAGCTTATCTATTAGGAGGATGTTGGCTAGGTTTAAGGAAATTTCTAAGGCTTGGTAATGACCTTCCTTAGCTGAGGGCTGTAACATTTCTTGTTGAATAGCCAATATGAGCTGCTCCTTATCCATTTCGAGCATAGAGGTGAGCCAAGTATGATGCTTGTCTACGAAACCCGCCAGTTCAGCCCTTAATTTATCTCGAGCGGACTTGTTTTTGACGTTCACCACCTCCCTTATCTCTGCTCTATCCACTATAATTGCTTTCGAAAGCCCGTAGGGGCTCGACGAGGAGGCATCGTCGAAAGTAATACGAAAACATACCTTATTCTTGTCTGGGGCCCCAAATTCGGGGATCTCTTCAAAGGATGGTTCCTCCCCGATATCATTCGGCCCTTCGGTTCTCTTTCATTTATGAGGGTGTACTCCCTCATCAGTTTCCATACCTTCATGAATTCTTGAGATGCTTAAGACGCTTTCCTACCCTTTTTCTTCTGTTCCAACGGACATACTGTCGCCCTTCCCTTCTGCGGCTAAAGACTCGACCACCATCTGTGCATCCAAAGGCCATGTATGAAGGTTAGCTCTCCATTAAATGAAGGGCCTAGTCTCATGTATATAAGTAATTGACTTTATTTTCCTTTTCCTATTGGAAAGGACTCCTTTCGGTTCATAGGGCTAGACATTTCCCTGTAGAAGGTCCATCTCTTACATAAATTTTTACATGGTGGAGAGGGCATGCCTCGAATTTATGGTGAAGGGACAAACTGAAGTTGGGAGTTTGAGAATGTATCCTTTCTTCATAGGCACGAAGTGGATCTGGTCAGCCTTCAAGGTTTTTCAAATGAATTCGAGGGCAAAGACTCGCATAGTTGGAAACATCGGCAGGTGGCAGGGAGGTACTTCTGCACCGTAGACCCTGATCTCATTATAATCATCATACAGGTACCAGTCCCCTATGTAATGTTCCTCGTCAAACTATAGCTAGTCCTTCTGCTCAAGAAATATTCTAGGCGGAGGGTTTTCATGTATTATGGCATAGGCTATGGACATGAGCTCATTAAGAAACATTTTATACCCCTTCCTCCCTAGCTATTGGAGAACTAGAACATTCCACTCAAAGACGGTTCTGAGCTGAGCATTTTTCCTCAAAAGTCTTTCTAAGCCTAGACTCTCAAACTTATCAAGATGCTCGAATAGGAACATGTATAACGCTAAGGAACAAAACCTGAAAGAACCAGTAGAGGGAAACTCTTGGAACTGGGTTTGGATAGCCGAAGCTAGGAAAGTAGGAATATTTAAAAGTGTACCGTTATACATCATGAGTCATAGAAGATCTATACTCTCTTTAGTCACCTACTCGACCTCTTGAATCCTTAGCAACCCTAAAATGAGTGCTAGGACCGGCTGCACATTGGTTCAGAAAGTGGAAAAGGGAACAAGGTCTGCGGGCGGGTGAGATGACAAGCGAGAATCAGAGAGTAGGTTGAGGAAGCCAATTTTCTTTTCCCATGGTAGCTTAGAGAATTGACAATAAAGGGAAACCTCAGAGAAATTAACATAATTAGATAGCTCGAAGAGTAGTGAATAGCTATCTTTATGAGTTCGGGTGAAATGCAAAAAATATTGTTTCTTTGGGAAGATAGGAACATGTCTATGCGCTCGTCGTAGGCTTCCCTAAGCCAAATAATGAACACAGGAATAGGGTATGTGGTTGGGATGGTTTGGTAATATAGACCCGACTCAAAAACCCTGAACATATCTTGACCCTTTAGATGGTATTCAAACAACTCAGGTCTAATGTGGGCTACAATGAAAGGGTAAATTGGGTCATGAATTTGTGCATGGGTGTCAACGAGGGGTTCGGGTCCAGGAACAACCTTGACCTTGAGATTTTGTGGGGTTTCAGGCTCAAACTTCTTGGTTTTCATTTTCCCCGTGACCATTTGAAAAGCAAAAATAGAAGGAAAATGGTGAGACGAAGAAACGAGTAAATACCTGAGAACAGTGAGGAAGCCCAAGGTAAAGCGACGTGGGGTTGAAAATGACCTTCCACTAGAGTTTTAACCTTCTCTGCACGACAAACCTGTAAAAAAATAGTATTTTACACGGTGTGGGAGTAGAACAAGGTTATATTAGACCAAGATTTGCAGAATACGAGACGGGGTTGACAGCTATTAGGGCATAAGGACGCTGAAAATGGGACACGTGGCGATGGGTTATTGGCTAATAGCAACCAGGTAGGTGAAAGCCACGTGCCAAGTTAAGGCCTGCACCGGTCTTTGTACCACCCCCCCTAGACTTACCTTACCTTTATTAACCAGCGCTAGCTGTCTTTCTTGATGGGCCCATTTAGGATTTTGGCAGGGTTCATGGGAGCCTTGTGCTCCATTATCCCACCCCACAAAACGTGTATAATTGGCTAGCCAAAAGGTGACATCACCTTCTTTGGGGGCCTGCCTTTCTACCTTACTGCCCTCTTTTGCTGACGGAAAGTCCCAACACTTTTTTCCTTTATGGTTCTGTCATGAAGTCCTGAACGTGGCTTTCTATTGTGTTATGATGCCGATCAAGACTAGCATCCATGCTTATACCTTAGGAATATTTTTCTTTCAAAGTCCTTTCCAACTTACCCAACCTGCCACCTTTATAAATCTTCTCAGATTTCCACTTGGTCGCTCTTTTTCCTTGATGTACGAGGTGGCTAAACAAAATTATACATCATCAATATTACAATGGAGTGCTTCATAAACTCCATTCATTCAACCAATTAAACTACCAATAAAAACTAATAAATATAAAATATATGTTTCCATAAACTCCATTCATTAAAAAAAAAATTAAACTTATCATCTCTTAAAAAATTGTAAGGACATAAAAGATTACATAGATTACATAGGACCAATATTATTTGGAGAGCTAAAATTCTTATTGATAAATTAAGGACTAATTCTCATCAGCTAGAGGAATTGGAAAATGGAAAAATAAATGTGTTAGGAAAGAGTATCTATTTTTTTCTCTTCTCAAAACAAAAAATCATTTCATTTTAGAATTATTGTAAGACTCCACAAACCAAATACAAGAAAGAGATGGAAAATCAATCTGATAAGCTAATTTTAGCCAATGAAAGTTAAAATCGTTTCACTGTGACATATTTTTTAGATTTAAAAACTTAGCTTTCCATAAAATCTAGTCACAGAAATAATATAAATGTATCATTTTAAAAAGCAATAAAAACATAAACTATCTAGCTATTGAAAGCCCAAATACAAGAGAGACAGAAAAACAATCTGATAATGTAATTTTATCCAATGAGAGTTGTTTAATTGTGAAATATTTTTTAGATTTAAAAACTTAGATTTCCATAAACTCCAGTCACATAAAAAAATGTAAATCATTTCAAAAAACAATAAAAACATAATCCATCTAGCTCCTCAGTTCTCCTGCATCCTTGTAGAATTCATTGGACCAAACGCCACAAAGTCCGCCATCATTTCCCCTGAAACTCTAGTGAGTGATTTCATCGTATCCAAATGCCCGAACTTCATCATTCAAAATAGCCTTTCTGATTTTGGAACAATTTGGATCCTCCGAATTGATCTTTGCCAAGCATTTCCCAGTCACAATACTGCTAACATTCACACTGTGTATCCATTTCTCTCTCGCTGGGCGCGTTGGTAGTAAATAGAAATGATAATATCCTATGAATTAGAAATGTATGAATGCCTGAAAATGTTCACGTAATCCAATGTTGGCCATTTTGCAAGTGGGTGATCATCAAGTGTCACTAAAATGTCACCTTGAACATTACAAACGTGAATTTTTCCAGATGCGGTGTAGCAGATAAACTGGGATATTTTATATAAATAGTAGGGTTCATAGACAGCACTAATATTTGTATTTCTAATGTTTATTGAAACAAGGTTTTCACTGCAGATATCTACCACTTCAATCTATGACAAATGTTGTTGCACAAGTATTGTATAGCTGCCACACAGCACGACAAACTGTATGATCTCTCCAGTAGTAGGCCGAGGGAGAAATATTTCTTTTTGCAGTATTCCATTAAGTTTGGAATAAATTTTCCACTCAAATCTAACCCTTCTGTTACTTTTAGTGGAAGAAATTTTCTCATATATCATCATGTCCATATTTCCCAGACTTTTACTTTTCAGATTTGAACAAATACGTATGCTACCTGGTCTAACATTTGTGAAACCTAAATTTGTTATTGAAAACAACATTGTGTACTATTTTAATTCATAACACTTGAATGTATGGTCACTGTAATCGTGAATGATGGCCCTACAATTTGGAATATCAAAACTCCAATATTTTATGCGAGACGCTTCAGGAAAAATCCTCGTGGTCTATAGAGTTTCTCCTCTTGTATAGATGCAATGTCGAGACTTATTATCTCAACTACGTCACATTGAAAATTCTTACGATACACCATGTGCTCTATTAGAAATGAATTATTGTGTTTGTTGTAACACACACTTTTGACAAAACCCTTCACACGGTGGGCACTAATGCTTCTATTGGTGTTACAGTGAACATGTGAAAGTTGATGATCTTCATGTCTACTGAATAGTAGAAGATCCTTATAGGAATGAAAAACAAGTATTATGTCAGCCCCGACCACGATAAATTGAACACTACCCATGTCTACATGCTCAAAGATCTGTACATGATAATCTCTATAAATATGTGGAAGCTTCGTGGTGTTGCCCAACTATTGTATACGCAGAGCATGAGAGAGATTTTTTATTACCTCTAATGAAACTTTCCCTGAATTCGTAGCAATTTTTGGTGGCGGCCTTGACATAAATTTTCCTTCGAATTCTTCTTCCCTTGGCTGTTGGAAATTTATGAATATTTCGAACACACAGAGGAAATAATATTCCTCAACTCAAACACAGAGATTAAAAATGATAGAGATGTGGACAAAGAGATGGAGTAAATATTTCTATTTCATTAAACTTGAAAACTATTACAAAATACAATATTTCATCAGAACTACAGTTCTAGATTCATCAAAATATTCCTCACTGTGTTTCTCATTTGCTGCTTTCACATAGTTTTTCTGTTGCGACAACACCCAGTCTTCTATTGCGGCAACACACAGTCTCCTTTGCGGCAACACATAGTCTAGTTGCGGCAACACAAAGAGATTCCTATAGCTGCTTCACACACAGCGTCAGTTGTGACAACACCCAATTCTAGTTGCGGCAACTCACAGAAAGAAACAGTTGCGGCAATACCCAGAATAGTTGCGACAACACAGAGAGTTTCATGTAGCTGCTCCAAAACACAACGCTCCTGTTTTTCTCTGTTTTATACTCTGTCTCTCTATATTCTCTCTCTATCTATGCACTCTATCTACTCTTACAAAATAAAACTATCTATTACATTATAAAACTCTATGACATAAAATTTTAAAATTCAAAATTCAAATTCTGTCTTTTCGCACTCCTTTTTCAAATACAGGTAGGTGGGAGGTAACATGGTGCAGACCACGATTTGATGGATTAGTAGATGGTTGCGGCCAGGTTGCTGATGCAGGGATTCAAACCCAGAAATTTAATGCACGGTTGAGTGTAAAAAAAATAGATCAAGACTTTGCTGCTCCCGTCAAATCAAAAATTTGAATTTTTGTCCTTCTTCTATTTTGTTTGTAGTTGGAATTAATTTCCAACACCCCCCCTTAATTAAAAATGCTATTCTCTTGCATACCCAGACATTCTCTGAGATAATTAAAACTTTTCTGCCCCAATGGTTTTGTCAAAATGTCAGCAAATTTCTCCTCTGTTCTACAATGTTTTAGAACAATTTCTCCATTGTTCACTAGCTCCCTGATGTAGTGAAATTTGGCATCTATGTGTTTCGTTCTCTTGTGAAACACAAAATTCTTAGACGATCTATGGCTGAGCTATTGTCACAATAAATCACTGTGCCTTTTACCTGTTCATGACACAAACTTCTCAACATTATTCTCATCCACACTGCTTGACACGCTGCTGTTGTAGTTGCCACATACTCTGCCTTTGTTGTAGATAATGCTACAATAGGCTGTTTTTTAGAAGCCCATGAAATGGCTCCTGAAACCATATGAAAAAAATAACTAGAAGTACTTTTCTGGTCATCAATACTTCCATCCCAATCACTGTCAGTATATCCAATTAACTCATAATTTTTTGTAGTATACAAAATACCATACCTTTTAGTTCCTTTCACATACCTCAGAATTCTCTTTGCTTCCTGCCAATGTGCTTCTTTTGGCCTTTCCATAAATCTGGAAATTAAACTAATAGCATGCATAATATCTGACCTAGTTGCAGTCAAATACATAAGGCTGCCAACTATTCTCTTGTACAAACTAGGATCAAAATCTTTGCTTCTGTCCTCTTTGTTGAATTTCAATCCCATTAAAGTGGGTGTTATTCCTGCCTTGCAATCTTGCATATTAAATCTTTCTAAAACTTCATTACATATTTGGCTTGTGAGATAAAAATCCCATTTTCATTTTGCTCTACTTCTATTCTTAAGAAGTATCTCAGCAATCCCATATCAGTCATCTCAAATTCATCCTTTATGACCTTTTTAAAATTTCAATGAGGTAATCATCATTACCTGTGAAGATCACATCATCAACATATAAAACAAAAATCAGCATATTACCATATTTCTCCTTGATGTATAGTGTGGGTTCTCCTTCACACTTTTCAAAAACATTTTCCAGTAGATAGGAATCTATCCTACTATACCATGCTCTTGGTGCTTGTTTCAAGCCATAAAAAGCTTTCTTCAATCTACAAACTTTGTGTTCTTGGGCCTTTTTTTCATAGCCTAAAGGTTGTTTAATATAAACCTCTTCCATTAATACTCCATTTAAAAATGCTGATTTTACATCCATTTTGTAAACCTTCCATTTGTTTTGTACTACTATGGACAACACTGCTCTCACTGTTTCCATTCTTGCAACTGGTGCAAAAGTCTCCTCCTAATCTCTTCCATGTTGCTGCTTATAACCTTTCACAACAATTCTAGCCTTGTGTCTTTCAATATTACCTTCAACATTACTTTTGGTCTTGTAGACCCATTTCACTCCAATAACTTCCTTACCTTTTGGGAGTTCAACCAAATCCCATGTTTTATTTCTTTCTATGGCATTAATTTCTTCATCCATAGCTTCTATCCATTTTCTCTCTTTTATAGCTTCCTCAAAATGAATAGGATCATCAACATGAGAATATAAAGCAAACAAAGAATTCATACCTTCTTTTGCTGCTTCTTGTTCGTGAATTTCATTTAAATTTCTGAATCTTGCTCCTCTTTCATTTGGTGTAGTTGTGCTTGAAGTAGCACTCAAATCTACTCCATGTGGTGTGCTTGGAGAAGAAATCTCATTTCTTCTCAAGGGTGTTCTTACTCCTGCTTGAGGTGTCCCTTGCTGTCCTTGTGTTGGTGGAGGTTGTGCTATCGATGAGGTGTTATTTTCAGCCACATCTTCCTCATCTTCATCATGAGACAAACATATTTTGGCATTGACTGTTTTCTCAATGCTTCCATCCCATGCTTACTCTTCAATGAATTGCACATCTCTGCTTATAACAAATTTCTTTGAGGATGGGTTATATAATCTATATCCCTTGGATTCTTCACAATATCCAAGGAAGATGCACTTCTCCCCTTTACTATCCAACTTCTTCCTCAACTAATCTGGAATGTGTGCATAAGCCACAAACCCGAAAACTCTCATGTGGGTGACTCATTGTTTTCTGCGACTCCACGCTTCTTCTGGAACTCTGTTCATTACAACTTTTGTTGGGCATCTATTTAAAATATAAACATCACAATTTGTAGCTTCTTCCCAATACTCATTTGGCAAGTGTTTTGCCTTTACCATACTTCTCACCATTTCCATTATGGTTCGATGCTTCCTTTCAGCAACATCATTTTGCTGTGGTGTGTACCTTGTAGTAAATTGTTTATGTATGTCATTTTCTCTGCAAAAAAAAAGAAATTATTTTGAGATGTACTCACCTCCTCTATCAGTCCTTAAGACCTTGATATGTTTCACACTTTGGTTCTCCACAAGTGCTTTAAAATTGCAGAATTTTTCAAACACTTCACTTTTATGTTTCAAGAAATAAACCCAAGTTTTCTTTGTAAAATCATCAATAAAAGTTAGCATGTGATTGTTGCCTGAAACCGATGTTGTTTGCATCGGCCCACATAAATGTGAATGAATAATTTCTAAGGGTGCTTTCGCCCTTATGCTCTTTCCTGATGGAAAGTTTTTTCTCTGTTGTTTTCCCAAGATACAACCTTCACAAAGGTTGTCTGGTTTCTCAATCAATGGTATTCCTCTTACCATTCCTTTTCTGTGCATCAAATTCAGACCTCCGAAATTGAGATGTCCAAATCTCAAGTGCCATAACCAATTCTCATATTTCACTTCCTTCTGAAATACCTCTTCAGTTACAGCTACTACATTCTTTCCTTTTCCCTTCAAGTCTGTATTGAGCTTGAGTGGAAACATTCTATTACTTGTCATTTGTATTTCAACAATAATATTCTTGCTTGGAGGTATGTCCATTATTGTGCACACATCATTTTTAAAAACTACATTGTAACTTTTGTTTATGAGCTTCCCAACACTCTAAAGATTACACTTCAAGCCAGGAACATAGTATACGTTTGGCACAAATTTCCGCTCACCATTTCTTGCATGGATAGTAACTTTGCCTTTTCCCTTGACATAAATCTTAGTATCAGTTCCTATTGTTACTTTTGATTTAACTTCTTCATCAAGATTGGAAAACATTGCTATGTTTCCAGCCATGTGATTACTGCAGCCTGAATCTAAGAAACATACATCATCTTGTGTATCTTGTGCTACATTGCATGTTAACAACACATTCTTTGGGTTCTTTTCTTCTCTTGCTACATTAGCATTCTGCCTATTATTCATGTCATTTTTCTTTTTCCTACACTCATTGGCATAGTGCCCATATTTTTTTCAATAATGACATTGGACATTGGATTTGTCATACCTTTGTCCTTGAGCATGTTGGTGTCCACCTTGCTGGCTGTTGCATTGGACGTGACTTTGATTCTGACGGTTGCTCCTTCCATGGGAATGTGAAGAGTTGTTTCTTCCTTCTCTATTTTGGCTTCTTCCCACTATAAAATTTGGTGGAAATTCCGACAGCCAATTCGTCGCAATTCCAACACATAGTCTTCACAAGAGCGACAGTTCAAGGGCGGGAAAAACATGGTTTTCCATACTGTTGCAGTTCTGACGCAATTAAAAAATGTCGCACTATCGACATTTTTTCCATCGCTTCCAAACAAGCGTCACTCTTCCGACGTTTCTCAATCTGTCGCACTTCCGACCTTTGTAAACTTTCGCACTTCCAACGAAATGTGGTCCGACGTTTTGAACGTCGCTCTTCTGATGTTTGTAAACTGTCACAATTACGACGAAATTTGGTCCGATGTTTTCAACGTTGCTCTTCCGACATTTGTAAACTATCCCAATTCCGACGCAATGTGGTCCGACGTTTTGGACGTCGCTCTTTCGACGGTTGTAAAATATCACAATTCCGATGAAATGTGGTCCGAATTTTTGGACGTCGCTCTTCCGAAGTTTGTAAACTGTCGCAATTCCGACGAAATGTGGTCCTACATTTTGAACGTCGCTCGTCCGACATTTTTATACTGTCGCTCTTCCGATGTTTTTAATCTGTCGCAATTCAGACGCTTACAAGGCATCGGTATAGCGACGGTGGGTTCAATTTAAAAAAAAAAATGAAACTTTAAAAGAGGAAAAACGTTTTTTTGAATATATTATATGAAGTAAAACAGTCCATGAAGTCATTACATTTTCACATATGAATATTGGAACCCAAATATCCATCCAGAAAAGTGGAAGTCCCACCCCAGACAATGATAGAAAAATGCCCCATGTCACATACAGGGACATGATATAAAACCCAGTAACGGTCCACATGGAGATTATAGACAATCTGAGAAAGCATCCAAATATGCCCGAGGCATCTATAAGAAAGTGAAATAGCAGTATGTAGAATAGTAAAGCAACAGATAGAGTACCGATGTCCATTGTTCCAAATACAAATTAAAGTACCCAAAATACTTGAACAGAGAAAAATGCTAATCATGTGAGGAGTGTGATATGTCCAAAATATAAAAAGGCCATCAGACTATGTCAATAAACCAGCAACATAGACCAGCATAGCTAGTTTTGAAGGCAAAGTGATAAGCATTAATCATTTTTTTTTCACAAGAAAAAAAATGTTGTTTTGAATATATTATATGAAGTAAAACAGTCCATGAAGTCATTACATTTTCACATCTAAAGATTGGAACCCAAATATCCATCCAAAAAAGTGGAAGTCCCACCCCAGACAGTGATAGAAAAATACCCCATGTCACATACAAGGACTTGATATAAAACTCAGTAACAGTCCACATGGAGATTATCGACAAATTTGAGAAAGCATCCAAATATGCCCGAGGCATCTATAAGAAACTGAAATAGCAGTATGTAGAATAGTAAAACAATAGATAGAGTACCGACATCCATTGTTCCAAATACAAATTAAAGTACCCAAAATCCTTGAACAGAGAAAAATGTTAATCATGTGAGGAGTGTGATATGTCCAAAATATAAAAAGACCATCAGACCATATCAATAAACCAGCAACATAGACCAGCATCGCTAGTTTTGAAGGCAGAGTGATAAACATTAATCATTTTTTTCACAAGAGAAAAAACGTTGTTTTGAATATATTATATGAAGTAAAACAGTCCATGAAGTCATTACATTTTCACATCTGAAGATTGGAACCCAAATATCCATCCAGAAAAGTGGAAGTCCCACCCCAGACAGTGATAGAAAAATACCCCATGTCACATACGGGGACTTGATATAAAACCCAGTAACGGTCCACATGGAGATTATCGACAATCTGAGAAAGCATCCAAATATGCCCGAGGCATCTATAAGAAAGTGAAATAGCAGTATGTAGAATAGTAAAGCAATAGATAGAGTACCGACGTCCATTTTTCCAAATACAAATTAAAGTACCCAAAATCCTTGAACAGAGAAAAACGCTAATCATGTGAGGAGTGTGATATGTCCAAAATATAAAAAGACCACGAGACCATATCAATAGACCAACAACATAGACCAGCATCGCTAGTTTTGAAGGCAGAGTGATAAACATTAATCGTTTTTTTTTCACAAGAGAAAAAACGTTGTTTTGAATATATTATATGAAGTAAAACAGTCCATGAAGTCATTACATTTTAACATCTGAAGATTGGAACCCAAATATCCATACAGAAAAGTGGAAGTCCCACCCCAGACAATGATAGAAAAATACCCCATTTCACATACAGGGACATGATATAAAACCCAGTAACGGTCCACATAGAGATTATTGACAAATCTGAGAAAGCATCCAAATATGCCTGAGGCATCTATAAGAAAGAAAAATAGCAGTATGTAGAATAGTAAAGCAACATATAGAGTACCGACGTCCATTGTTCCAAATACAAATTAAAGTATCCAAAATCCTTGAATAGAGAAAAATGCTAATCATGTGAGGAGTGTGATAACCATCTGCAGAAACCCAGGCTCGCTTGTAAGGTCAGGCTCGCTTGATTCCAAAATTGGTAACCATCTGTTGCATCTGAGATGTAAGGTTCAGGCTCACTTGTTTCCATTAGTAGCCCGCTATAGCATCCACCCTGTTCATAGCAAAAGGGTTCCTGTACTAGATATACAGAGAAAGAGTATAATACGTAGACCATATAAACATGGCTCTGTATTTCAAAAAACAGGTTTAAAATAGAAACAAGGCAACATTTTTTTTTCTAAGTAAAGTTAATCTATTAATAGTGGGAATAAAATTACACCGAAGTAAAAATCATTGCCCAGACTCATGGCAAATTTGTCATCAAAAAATCAAAAATTTAAGAAGACTACCCTCATACGGGGAAACCAGTCTTGAATGTTTAATTTACAGAATTCAAAAATATTACAAAGGTCCATCACAGTAAAATAATCTAAAATCAGCCCAATTAAGTGGGCTGCGAAGCAAGAAAAACAAATTAACCAAACTACTCCTCCGGCTCCTCGATGATTCGGCACCATCCTTCGGAAGGTCCAGGATCGCTAGGTGCTACCTCCACATTCATGCCACGGCTCCCCTCCTGAAGGCCCGAATGCTGACCGGCTTTTTATAAGCTCAAACCCGTCGGACGGGTGCATTCTTCCTCTATTTGGGCCTCCTCGCCAAAAACCACAGTGACTGAAGCTGTAATTCGTGGGCGGTTGAGAGAGAAATTAAAGGAAAATTGCGCAGTGCGCGTCGTGGGAGAAGGTGAGCTAGCAGTGAGGAAAATAGGAGTAGGGGAATCCATACGGTGGCCAGATCCTACAACCCGATCCTGCCCACTCCTAGTATTTGGATAGCGACCTGTGTAATAATCACTGGACTGGCCGAAAGACAACTCGGTTGAGGGGCTCGAGGGAGCGCGCAGGAGTTGACCTCTAGTGCTCCCGCTGCAGCAACGCATCCTTTGACGCACTCGAGGCATGGGTGCAGTCTCACTAGTAGTGGGCACTAGAGGAGACAGAGAAGCAGAATTCCAAGAAACAGAGGAAGACAGACAAGGACCAGACTGAGAGAAATGTAGATATGCAGCAAGGTCTACGTAGTAGTTCAGCTGGTCACTTCTCCTTCTCGTCACAGTCAGCAGGAAGTATAACCCAACAACTGGCTTGTCTGAAAAACCATAGCGAAATTCCATTTTATCGACCCGACTACAATGCAATCGAAGGATGCCCGTCATAATTAATCTCTTATCATTAATGAGAGCCAAAGGCCGGATCATATTGGAGCATGTGGAATCGCTAAGAGGAGTGGAGGTCCGATCTTGAACAATGTTAAAACTTAATGCGATTGATATGAAATCGCCACATCCATGTCCCATCGCCTTAAACGCCATCGAATGCACCCACAGCTGGGAGCAGGGCAAGTTCTTATTGAGGACACGTGGCAGAAATTGATTAGAGCGGAACTTTGTTTGGGTTGCTCGCGCAGTGGAAATTTGGACCTGAAAAATATTAGGGCAAATTTGATAAGAAATTCGCATCACAAATCTCCCTCCGTATGCCTGCCCAACTTCGGACCCGAAAAAGATTAGGGCGGAATTCATTTGGTTTTCGCATCACAAAATTGGCCGACGCCAGCAGGCTATTTTGGAATGCGAATTTGGTTTGAATTATGGTTTATCACCGTTTGAAGTCCGGCAGGCTCGACTTAAGAACAATTTTGTTTGATCCCATCTTATAAAATTTGTGTTGTTTTTCTTTGATAATAAACATATTTATAATAAATCATGGGAATAACACACTAGTAAACATGTGGAAAAGTTATATAAATTATTGAGAACAATCATTTTTATGTAAAAATATCCAAATGTGCTTTTGGGAAATAAGAATTCGAGTATTTGGTTCATATTGTTTTAAAGGAAGGAGTGAAGTTGGAGCCTCAAAAGATGCAAGCTATTACAAAATGACCTATTCCTAAGAAAATCAAGGTTCTTAGAAGATTTTGTAGACTTACATGATCAGTATGATGATAATTATGATAATTTCACAAAACAATCACTAGCTATTTTGAGGGATGAGATATTAGAACTTCAGCTTGATGAGGATTTTTGAAAAGCTTTATTTCTTCTTTTGAAATCAAGAAAATATTCTCCCAAACTGAAAATATGTGTTCTTGAGATAATTTCTGAAAATTATGAAAATGAAATTAAACTTTTGCATTCTCAAATTCATTCATACAATTTCCGAAATCCTAAAGAATTCTTTGAAAATCTTCCTTCTCCTAAGCAAGAGGAAATTGTACTATATTTTGACTTGCATATTGAGGATGATTATTTTTTCAAACACAAGACAGAAGAAATAGTTTCAAGGCTTAATATTCAGAATACAACTGAGAAACCAGTCATTGAAGGCCTAGAAGTAAATAACATACATCATACTTTTATTGATCCTATATCAGATTATATGGAGAATATTTTTAGCCCAAATCTGCAAACATGTTTTCTCTATAAGGATCAAATACATCAAAAGTGGCCTTTACACATCATATCATTTATTATAAAGGCACATGATCATAATATACTTCCAACTTTGATCACAAGCAATCAAGTTATCCATTTATTGTTACAGCTACTTGATTGGCTTCATTGGCATTTTTGTATTACCTGATTCAATAAGATTTTTAGTAGATTGAGTAGGTAGATGAGTGCCAATAAGCTCAGAATTTTGAGTATTTTTTTTTTAGTTTTCAATTTTCAGCTAGTTTTTCATTAAGTTGGTTTGAAAACTTTTGTGTGTTGTTTTAGTTTCAGATCAGATTTCAGTTTGCAGAAGACAGAAGACATTTACAGGTTCACCAAGGTCAATGGATGAGGACAACTAACCTGCTATTCTTGACTTTTCACCAGGAAAATCCATCCCCAAGTGGAGCCAGTGTTAGACTCCTATACCAATAGGTGTCATATTTCATGATTGACTTGATGGGCTATGTAATATGTTCATACCTTTTCTTGTTGCAAAGGTTTTCCATATTATCAAAAATCAAAAAAATTTAAAAAATGTAAGGAGGGTATACCCTAAAAGAAAAATCAAAAGGTAAAAAGAATAAAAATGGCCAAAAAGGTAAAAGAAAATGAACCCCACCAAAAGAAATGCCAAGGAAAGTGTGCAAGTCTAAATGCCACTACTTTTTTCTCTTATGTAATAAATAAAATTTTGTGCAACTTGTATCCTATGCCACAATTTATGAATAGTCAAACAGTTTAAGCTTGGCTATTTCATCTTTCAATTTCATGTTTTAGAGATAGAGAATAAAATCTAACCAAACTATTTCATCTTGGCAGATAAGTAGATAGGTAGAGTAAATAAAAGGAGCTCAATAGCTTAATCTGAGCCCTTGGATGTAATAAGGTTAGAATTAGATATATTTCTACATGTAAAATAAAAGAAAGTGTGATAAGGGTTTGCCAGTCTAAGTGCACCCCAATAAAGAAGAAAAAATGGTAGAGTAAAGTAGGTAGGGTAGGTAGATGATGTTGCAGAATTTCATGTGATGGACAATGACTCTAAATGTGTTAATATTTACTTTCATCACAAAGTGCAAAGGCAGACACTATACTGGAAAAAATTCAAAGCAAAGCAAAGTCAAAGTTATTAACTTCCCTTTTCATCTTCCCCTAAATATTTCACTAATTTACCCTAAGTACTAAGGTATTTGAAAATTAGAGGGGCTCAAGGCATTTCCTTGACTTTTGGAGGGACCGGACCCTCGGCCCAATAATTGGAAAAGCCTAAGTACTCGAAGTCATTCTTCATAACATTCACTCATTTCTAAACATCTTTTCCTAAGTAAAATCCCATTTTACTTAGGAAAATTATGCATTATTTCATAAAAACCCCTCAAAATCACATTGTATTCCAAGTCTAAGTGATGAAGTGATTATAACGCAATTTGCTTTTAAATCTTCACTTTCTTAGTTATATTAATGTATTTTGAGTTTACATTGTCCCCTTGTCATATTAACATTGATTTTATGTATTAAATCCTTACAAAAATAACCTTCTCCTATTATATATAACTCCTTTTTATATAATATCCCCAAAAACCCATTAATAAATTTTAGCCAAAGTTATTTATTCACACATGTTTAAATAAAAAACCCACTTTATGCCCCCTTTGGCTAAATATATCGTAATATTAAATTCCGCCCCCTATGGTAATTAGATTAATCTGATTTAATTATCATATAATAAAATTATATTGAAAAAATAATTAAAACATGTTTTAATACGTGTTTTAATACAAAAATAATTCTTCCCCTGTGTATTTTAATCCCCCGACTCCCTTTCCCAAGGTTAAAACTATAAACCCTTCGTAAAATCCCCAATACCTCCCTTAACCGCTAACCTTGGTTAAATCATTTCCCGATCACTTTCGTGCATTTTTATAAACAAATTGATTAATCCTCACGATTAATTAACTCCACCAATTAGATTCCCCTCGATGAGATTAATTAATGTTTAATTGCATCGGGCCCTCCATATTAAATCCCCGTCACTTCCACGTCCCCATCGTCGTTCGATCAACCCATCTGAGATCAACAGTTATTAATGATATCGCTAGCCATTTGCGTCCAAACAATAACGCGCGATGGCCCGACAGTTTTCAAATAGTGCCATGCCACGCGTCAATCATTCTATGGAATCGCTTGCCCTCCGCCCAAAACCACTTTTCCCCAAAAGCAGTGCGATGGAAACCGCTTACTGCTTGCCTCCCGTGACTCATCTTCCGTACCTGTTGACGTCATCCATTAAATAAACAAAAAAAAACCTTGTCACCCTTTGGAATTTGTGAATAAAACAATTTTTCCCGCGTCATTTTCATTATTCTGTGAACGACCAAAGTCTCATGCAGAGAATTTCAAAAACAAACTTTCAAGCAACATCAACTGTATTTTGCTGAAGACAATTGCATACCAGTAATCCAGAGTTCATACGCCATATCCTGTACCTATTTAATCACTGTTCATCTCCCAAAAAATAGTTATTTACCCCAATTCCCGTTAAAAATCTGTGAAATCCTAGCTTTTGTTTTAAATTCCACACGAAAGACAGAAACAAAGTTCAATTTGGTCTTGTTCAATCCCTAGAATTGTAAGTTGAATTCCCAAAACTTGTAATTGTGGTTTTTCTTCACAAAAACTCGAAATTCATTTTTGAATCCACAAGAACTAGAAATGGAGGTTAGACTTAGATATATTTCTACATGTAAAAGAAAAGAAAGTGTGATAAGGGTTTTCCAGTCTAAGTGCACCCTAATAAAGAAGAAAAAATGGTGGAGTAAAGTAGGTAGGGTAGGTAGATGATGTTCCAGAATTGCATGTGATGGACAATGACTCTAAATGTGTTAATATTTACTTTCATCACAAAGTGCAAAGGCAAACATTTAAGAGGGGGAAATAATACAACGTTAAAAAGAAAACTAGAGAACACATCTACAAATTACCTCCTTAGCTACTATCACACCATCATTAACTATTTTCAGAGAACCATGCTTGCTCTCCAAGACAAAAATTTTCCCTTCACCCCAAGGGTGACTCCAACAAGATCAACAAGTTTGTTCACACCGCCTGCAAGACAAATTGACAATGCTTTCAGTAAGTGTGCAATTGAATTCCAGACCATATGCTAAAACAACCCTCCATGAAAAATTAAAATAACACATTAAAATCGAATATAAGTGGACAAGGAAAGATCCACCGCAGTGAAGTTTCACGTGCAGGTGACCTTCCTTTAAACATAATTTTTTCTCTGACCTGCAATTTTTTTGTCACCGAGCCATCCTTGTTGAAGTAAAACTCCTTTTCCATAGCTCTTGTATTAACTACCTTCTCTCTGTCGCGTAATCTCAGAGTCCCTCTTCTGCTTGAGCGATTAAAGGAAATGGGTGAAAAAACTGAAAGAGAAGACAATTGTCTGCCATAATTATCAAACATTGTACCCAACTTCTTCCCCTTTCCATTGTTACCCAATGAGGTAGATGTGGCAATTGTTGTCATACTGCCCAAAGCAGAGGCCATCTTCTCTTATCCTGAATATAGAATTACAAGATATTCATATTAGTATGAACCTTAAAAAACATGACTCCCATTGCTAAAAACCACTTTTAAGTTGTAACAGGCAAACTAAACAACTATCGCAACTTTTGGCAACTTCTGGAGCATTAAGAGAGAAACAACCAAAGAGAAATACAACCACAATCCTCATTTTAATGAGACCGGACTATATATTTTCATTAGGATAATAGAAAGAAATCATGACTATATTAAGGCCAGCACAAAACAATCTTTAACTAGTGTCTCTCGCGGTTCAGGTTGCCATGCTAGAGGTTGCATATTTTTAATTTAAATTCTTGACCTCTCGTGCCCATCTATGAATGCCTCCAATGGGATATCTACATCAAATGCTCCTTTATATCCCCAAAAACAAATTCCCTACTACAAGAGCACTAGTATTGATGGATCACCCCACACCATCCCACCCACTAGAAACGGTGAAAAAGGAAACCCGAGAAAACTTCTGAAATATCTCAAGATGACTATAATTATTATAGGTCCCACCTTACCTACCATAATTATTATAGAGAAATATTATAAAATCAAAATGTGATATATTTTTATTTTTTTATTTTTTTATTTATTTTTATTATTATATAGAAGTTATTGGTGTCCTTTACACTACACCCTAAATTCTACCAACTTATCTTCAAAGCTACAAAGTTCAAGGTTTATCAAGATCCAAAAAAAATACAACCATAATACTTGCTTCTCAAGACTAAAATCACCTTTAAAATATAAATTATTTAGTGGGATGAATAAATGTCAACCTTTATGAACCACAATTTACAATAAACTAATTGTTAATTCCGTTGTAATTAAATGTGTTCAAGAGTGACAAATAACATGCTTATGAGTTATTTTCTTAAAATGATAATTTAAATTATATAGAGTTGGCATCTCATAATTTAGGAATTCATATGTGAGCTGATATTGCAACAAATTACTTACTTCAATTTTGAATTTTCAGCAAGACCCTTTAACTCAATGAGTTATTATACTATAAATACCTTGATTGCAAATCTTAAATTAACTCAAGCCTTTTGTTTTATGGACAGTTCATAAACGTAATTAAATGCAACCATTGAACATTATGAAAACCAATTTACAAGCATGAAATGTACAACCATTGAGGCATTTCGTCAAACACTTACAGCCATTATCTCTTTAAGGTGTTTTCACAATAATTAGCTAACATGAATCCAAAGTTGCATGACTTCTTCTTCTTTTTTGTAAGTAGTGCCAATAATTGAACTTAAGATATTAGTAGACTATCAGCCATATTCATTGTTGAATCTATACCAATGAATATAAATATTTAGAAATTTCAAACATAGCTCACAATGTTGTAAGGTACAACCATTGAGGAATTTTGACAAATATTTGGCAGTCATAAAATAAGTTGCCATATGGTTATTTAAATTTTCAAATTATTAACCATTTATACTTTAAAAACAATTTCCAAGTGGTTAGCCTAAATCAGATTCATCACTATAAATTATCAGGCAGTTCCAATATAAAAAGAACCAAACAGCAAGACAAAACAACAGGCGGTTCTACATGCAACAACAAATCTGCAAAACAGAGCAGATTTGGGAATGGATGTCCGAAACCTTGATTTTTGGAATCAAACTTGGGGTGAAATGGCCTATTGGCATGGATACCCCCGGAAGTGGAGCTGAATCGCAACAAGGACACCCAGAAATGCGATTCTTTAAAACAACAAAATTTATAGCCTAAATGTTTCATTTATGACTTTTGTCAAACATATGGAATGAAAACTTACAGCTACACCTCTACATGAGAAAAAACAACCTAGATTTATGCTACTAATATATGCTCATTGAAATCACACATTTCTAAATCCACCATATGAGTTTTTGAAACATTTTACCACCCACAAGCTAATTCATTTGACATGAGTGACAAGCTTTTTGCACCAATTGCTACAATTTAAAAACACATGGAAGCCCTGAATGCTACAACCATTAAGGCTTTCTATCAAAATTCTGATAGTACTATTACAACAACTTGAATAACAAAACATTGAAGAATATGAAACATAAGCCATAACTAAAATTTATCTCCAACTTACCTCAAGCATTTGATTTTCCAAACTATACTTTAGTTGCCATTATTTTTGCATTTTCTTTTAAGGGTTGATTCTGTAATTCCTCCAAGCATATTTTGGGTACATGTCCATTTTCTTACTTTTGCAAGTTAGCACTTATTCGTGCATAAATAAATTTATAACATTACTCATTCACAGATTTTGTCAAACACTTTGCAAACTATCCTAAAACCATTTATAAAACATGCATCTATTAATTACTTGAAACAAAACCATAAATCATGAAATGCTTACCCAAGTCCTTTGGAATTTATTTATTGAAATTACCTTCAACAATATTTGTCTTTCCTTTCTCAAATGCTACAATACCAAGATTAGTACCATAAACTATACCAATAATAACTCCAATATTGAGATCTAAACGTCCATACATATAGATTGATCTAGTCTTCATTTTTAACTAATCAATAATATTTTAGATAACATAAGCCTAAACCAAAATTAGATGCTTACAACAATTTAAATGTCTACCTTTTATTTTATGCTAAATCTATACGATAATTTTAGGACAATGGAAATTATACCTGAAGAGATATTCAGCTCCAATCGTTGAGAATATGATCCACCTTTGATCCCTTAACCAACTCATTTGAACCATCCGGTTTTCCACCCAACCATATCTAGGGAGAACTCCTCCCCCTGGAACCCCCGAGCTGTAAAAGCTCACAACCAGTACCAAAATACAACAATAGAGAGAGAGATGCAAGGAAAACTAATGAAGATAGTTTTCACTTCCTTTAAATACCACTCATGTTCAACCTCAATAGATACTTAGTAGATTAGTAAGAAATTCAGATTTTTTTTTGGAAGTAATTGGATACTCTCCATATCTCTCCCTTTCACAATATTCCTCAAGTCTCTTCCACTCTTGGCATTACCCCCTCCCCTCCCAAATGAGAATACATGAGACTCATATATAGGAGGAGCAACAAATTCATGTCATAGAGGAGGATTAATATGCATGCATTGTATTCCTTTTAGAGGAGTGTAACTTATGCCATTAAGGAGAGGTATGCATGCCTTAATTAAGGAGAGTGTAACATATGCATTAAAGTGAGTGTAAGAGGAATATTTTATGACACATATTTAATGAGTGTAGGAATATTTTATGACATATATTTAATGAGTGTAGGAATATTTTATGACATATATTTAATGAGTGTAAGAGGAATATGCCATTCCTTGATGAGTGCATAAAAGAGAGTGTAATGTAATATTTAAAATAGAGAGAGCTACATAGAGCCATGAGAGTCATGAAGGAGAGTGAAGTGATTGAGGAGATATAATTTCCTTTTAATAATAATATCATAGTCTCATAAAAGATAATAATAATATTAATAATATTAATAATATTGAGGATTAAGTCGAGATTGAACTATTACAATTGATTAATCATAATTTGAGTGATTTTCCTTCAAGTATACTTGTTTACCCATTGATTGGAGGTGATTTCTATTTTTGGAAAGTCATACTTGAAATGGTAGACATGACTTTCTATTTTTAGAAAGTCACTCCAAAATTGTTAGGAATTAGATTATTAAGGAAATTCATCTACGAGTTGCCCATGAGTGGTATTTTTCTTCTGGATAATAGGGATTTCGCACCCCTATTGTATGCATCTTTGTGCCTTAGTAGATTGAGGACTCCACGCTCTGATCTACTCTAAAGATCCAAGATTCCACACCTTGATCTTTTTTTTTTTTTAATATTCAGAACTCCGCGCCCCAAACATTTCATTATAGATTCAAGACTCCACGTCTTTATATTTCATGGATTTAGGACTCCGCGTCCTAATCCTTTTATCATATATCCAAGACTCCACGTCTTTATATTTCATGGATTTAGGACTCCGCGCCCTAGTTTCCATGGCTTCTCATCTATTCTGCTTTGAAACTCCGCGTTTCACCTTAAGGTACTGATTGTGAGCTTATACCCATCTGATGGTTCGTTGGTAAGGTCTTCTTCCAAGACCTGCGCACATCACAATCTCAATGATCAAATCAATCAAATGAATTTCATAATTAACTTATTCAAATTTTACCAAATATTGTGCATGACTTCCACAGTCATTTTTGTTTTGGAGAAATGACTTCCGCAGTCATTTATAACTTGAGCATCCCTGTTGGCAATGACCAAGTCCCCTGCCACATCATGCTTAGTACGAGATTATGCACACATAATCATACAAATCATGTATCATCCATAAATCATAATTAACCATATGTTCCACATAACCATGATCGTCCATGGATCTGTGTCTCAATTCTAAATCACCATTCACGTCATAATCTACATCAAATGCTCCTTTATATCCCCAAAAACAAATTCCCTACTACAAGAGCACTAGTATTGATGGATCACCCCACACCATCCCACCCACTAGAAACGGTGAAAAAGGAAACCCGAGAAAATTTCTGAAATATCTCAAGACGACTATATGGGTGGTTCTTATGAATCAACCAACCATTCAAAGCATTCTCATCAATCCAAACCGTGAGTATTATGTGACGATATTCAAGCAGGCACTGAATCGGATTTCTGAAGCTATGTTATAGAAACCCTAAACTCTCACTGAAAATAGGTGAAATGTGGTACCACTCAGAGATTGACATGTGCTAATTGGTACAAGTGGTAGACAATTGGCATGCTCAAACAACGAGGTGATGCAGGAATGACATGAGGGAGAAAATATCAGAAAAGCCCCAAATCTGGAGAACTAAAGCTCATCACCAACCTGAGATTGACAACTTTACATGATATAACCTATGATATCGTAAATGGAGAAATCATAGTAACAATAAAGTAACCTATGTAATAATAAAGTCGGATTCATCCTGTGAGTGGTAATGGGAGAAATCATAGTGAACAACATGAAACATGCAGAGTTGCTTACAATCAAATAGACGAAAAAACACATACAAAAAACCTAGATAATAATCATGAACAAGCTTAATATTGAATTATGAACTGTAAAGGAACTTACAAAATGTGACATTACGAACCTGGTCAAGCGCACAAGCAAAAATATCCTGGACATGACCCTGGTTGACAAGTTTTATTGCTCATGATGCAAGAGTATTTGTACCTGCACTGCCAAGTCAATCAAAATCCATCATTATCTATACAATAAATACAAGTAATTGATGTAGTATTTTTTACTCTAAGATGCATTCTTATGATAATGTTAGAAAATATGTTGAAAATGTCAAAACATACCTGAATAAGCTCCTCTTCGTTTCAAGAACTTATTGGAGTCGCATGAACTTGGAACAAGCCTCCCACGATCTGAAAGAGTAGCAACTAAGTCAACAGTGACTTTTTTGTTGCTACGCTGGATCGAGGGAGGTTTGCTCCAAGATTAAATCGCTCCAATAAATTATTCTCTACTAAACAGGGCCAACCACGTGAAGGTGGAAGCTCTTATGGCCCTTCCTCCCCCTCACATCACTCTCAATTCCCCAATACCCAATCTATATTTCATTTTTTACTTTCATGAGCATAAAAAAAAATATTCAATAACTAATAAAAAAACAATTCAACAAAAATTACGCAAGGAAACATTGAAATTAATGCTTGACATAAAAATAGTATGATAAATGAGTTTTTTATATAACGCAAAAAACGTTCCAAGTATGGTAACGTTTGTCTTATAATAATACAATCTTTTACATTATCAATTTTTCTTTTTCTTTTTCTTCTTCCTATTTCCAAAGCTCCTAATTACATCATCAATATCATTGTCCTCTGCTCCTGTTTCATGCCTTTCGACCCGCGTTGCTGCCCTAGTTACGTATTCACGATGTCTGGTCTCATCCTGTGACGGGGCATCGCCTACAAAAACAGATAATATTAAATTTTAATTGTCAGTTTTTAAATATCATTGAACTAGTTCGGTAATATTAATTAAAAAAATTGCAATGAGATTATTTACCTGGTGCACCAGTTGTCGTCGCTAACCTAGTTGCGTAGTCACGATGTCTGGTCTCATCCAGTGACGGGGCATCGCCTACAAAAATAGATAATATTAAATTTTAATTGTCAGTTTTTAAATATCATTGAACTAGTTTGGTAATATTAATAAAAAAAATTGCAATGATATTATTTACCTGGTGCACCAGTTGTCGCCGCTGACCTAGTTGCATTGTCACGATGTCTGGTCTCATCCAGTGACGGGGCATCGCCTACAAAAACAGATAATATTAAATTTTAATTGTCAGTTTTTAAATATCATTGAACTAGTTTAGTAATATTAATAAAAAAAAATTCAATGAGATTATTTACCTGGTGCACCAGTTGTCGTCGTTGGGACTGTTGCCCTGTCTTCCTCTCTGGTGGTAAGATCCTCAAGGGAAACATTCTTTGTCATTTAAACAAAAAACGTTATAAGGACAACCATCAAGGTATAATTAGAAAAAATTATAAGTGGAAATTAATTACCGTCACGTCCCTCACTGATAGCAGCATTGTCGGCCTGGTCCCCACTACAATGATCAGGTTGCACGAGAGGATCATCTACATCTGGCTCTAAAACTGGGTTATTTGCCTCGTCGGTAGTGCTGCTCCCCTGATTTAAAAAAAGTTGTTAGACATTAAATTTATGGACGAAAACAAACATATTGAAAGGTTAATGTTTTACCTTATCAGGCATTCTGGATCTTGGGACCTGCCCCAAGCTTCTGCGATGTTCAACTACGGCTTGATAGCCGAAATGGAAAGTGATATTTTTATCTTCCTCTGTAGTTTCTATTCCGAAGTCATCACCCTACATTACATATGATTGTGTATTTTTAATCATATTTGATAGGATTACAAAAACGTTGGAAGGCGATACAATTAATTATAAGAGGTTTAGCTACTTAATTACAATTCTTGCGGCTAATTTCAAGTAGCCACCCTGGCCTAGCTTGTGATGGCCATTTTTTTCAATCCTAGCTTTGGTTGCCTTTGAGGTGTCAGGCAACCTAGCATCAAAATATTGAAGTCAGATATGACGTAGCACACTTTTATTTTAGACATAGAGAAAATTAAAGCTATTGAATTAAAATTGTAATTTACCTTGCGGGTCCAGTTGGCATTTTTCCTTCTTTCTTTGCCCTTTTCTCTTTTCCGTCATGGATGAGTGCTCTCCACTCACTCTCTGGAACTATGAGAGGATGCTCATATCTAGGGTTAAATTGCAATTGCATCCTATAGGTGTCCCTGGTATATTTCAAATATTTTCCGGCTACCCGAGCCACCGCTGTTCTGTCAAATGTGCCAACCCCAAAAAGGGCTTCTAGATAATCTAGAAGTTCTTTTTTCAGGTTGGAATTCTGGGAATTCCACCCTGTACGTATGGTTGGGCCAAAAATTACCAACGCATGGCTCTCCAGAATCCTGTAGAACTCATTGTTTCCTACACAGAAAAAAGAAGAAGATATTATCATTAATTTAAAAATAAAAATCATGATAAATATGTTTTAGATAAAGTACATGAAATAGTTAAAATATTAAAATTTACCTGGGACACCTTCATTGTTCACCAACAATGTGCCATTAATGGTCCCTGTGGAGCTGACATGTGTAGCTCCAGGAAACGCAATAATGTAGTTCGCCATATCAGCCTCATCATTGCCAACACATTCAGCGGTTGGCTGGGTGTCTGCTTGGGAAGGGTGTGTTTCTTGGCTGGCACCTAAAGGAGCAGAAGGTGTATGAGAGGGTTGTTGGGCAATCTCTTTCCCTTGTGTCCCACTACCACCAACACCAGGTTCAGCAAGTGCCAGAAAACGCTACATACAAAAGAAATTTTTCTTAGTTTAGTCAATGTAAAAATTAAAAATCAAACTATCACAATTCATCTCATGCAGAACAAAAAAAATATCCTTTTGAATTTTTATTATTACCTTATATCTTTCTAGTTGGATCGTAAGTTGTTTTATCCTCTCTTCTGTTTCAGGTGTTTGATGCGCATCTATCAAAGTATTAAATTCCGACCTTGCATGTCGTGCCTTTTTTCGCAACAAGAACACTGGAGATAGGGATGATGAAAGCTCTTCCTCAAAGAGGGAATCATCAGGCGTACCATGGCCAGGTGTCTGCATATTTGAACAAAATTAATATTATTTCAATTATTTAAATAACTAAAATTCCTGAAGATAGAGCAATGCTGGCACTTTACATGTTCTTTCGCTAGCCTCTTTCCACGATCATCCCGTCTCGAGGTTGTTCCTACACTGCTCTGATCAGTCTGCCGCATTGCAATAAAATTTTAAATGTAAAAACTTGAAAACAATATCTAACTTGAAAATAGAAAATGAAAACTGAAATAATTTCTAATAAGACACCGGAAGACAGAGTTAGAGTTTCAAATATGCCTTGCATTGAATTCAGTCCTGGAAACATGTCATTGCACATTAAGGCACCCAAACAAGAGACGAGTTGACAATGAAGACCTTATTGAATATATTGTTGAAGCAACTTCTAGTAAACTTGTTGTGAAGACCTTGAGGACATTTTTGGAGCAACATTGTTGAAGTTGATGGTATAGCATTGTTGGAGACGATCTTGAAGGGCCTTGAAGTGAAGCTTTTGGAGCAACTATTGAAAAATCCTTAGAGCATTTAAGTAAGGTACTTTCTATCTTCCATCACCTTTTTCCTTTCAATATCCTTTAAACGATTTTGTTGATATTTAATGTTTGAAATCACATTATAATTCCTTGATTATATGTGTTTGGGGACTTTCCCTTTGAAATTACCCAAAAATACCCCGGCAATTTTATCTTCAGGATGCATGTCTGACCCTATTGTTCAATATTTTGATTGATAGTAGTAAACATAGAGAGTTAGGGGGCTCTTGACTTGGTTTGGCTGGGCCATTAGATCCCTAACATCTACTAGGGAGAACCCCCCTTGAGTTGGAGGAGAGCTAGCCCGAAGTGAAAAGAGGTTGGTGAGGTGACAATGGGGCTATTGAATTACACATGGTATCACACTTTAGCTTTAGGACTTTATCTTGAGAAGTGCGAGATTTTGCTATATCAATTCTCAAATTGTTTACAACACTATCGTTAAGAACTAATAAGAAGTGATGTTGAGGGGTTTTTGGGTATAAGAAACAATACCATTTAAAAACTAGGGTTCTCAGTCCTTGGCATTCCTTCACCTGGGCCTAGGGGTACACTAGAATAATTTCACACTAAACCATGCAAACTTAAAAGTAACTTAACAGATCCATAAAGTAATAATAATCATAATTCCTAATTTCCTATTGTACGATATGATGCAAATTATTCAAACATGAAGCAATAAAGACATGCAATGTCCGAATTTCAAGATTGATGAACCAATACAAGAAGTTAGAAACTACAACTTTGATTCAATACTTTGTGTCCTAACTCCAGGAAGGAATCTAGTTTGTAGTACAGAACATGCATCGTGTATTATCAATTTTTAATTGACAACAACTAAAGGTCATCTACCTCATCAATTCCTTCCCATTTTGTGTTTTTATGTTATATTCCTTATAAAAGTGTCAAATTTCTCTCAAAGTAAGAAACCATTGAATAAAATAAAAAATAGTTGAGATATGATTAAGAAATGGTCATTTATTTCTTGAAAGGATATTCACAATTTCCTTGGTTGTTTTTCATCTCAAGAAACAAGAAATGACCTAAGAAACTATTGTGATGTAATATAAGAAACAACACGGTGCAATGGCCATTTTCAAAGCCAAATGATGTCCATTGAGGACATGGCCTTTATTTGGTTCCTGTTTCATAGGAGTTTCGGTAGAAATGGAACTTTGTTGTACCATTTCCAGTAGTAAAAAGGGAAAACTTTCTTTTTCCATGGGAAATAATTTACCTTTCCTTTTTCAAGATAATCTAAATCACAAAAAATATGAACTATACTGCACACATTCTTGGATAATGTGAAAGTGGAGAAGGAATACCCTACACAAGTGATGCACACATGTACACTTGAACACTAATATATTTTTGTAGTTGAAATGCAATGCTTGTTTTCATTTAAATGTAGGGTTTTTAAAGAAGGGAGAAATAATGGCTGCCAATTTAATAAGCGTTTCTTTGGGAAAAATTTAAATCTTGTATTGGGTGATGAAGATAATAGAGGGTATTGAATCTTGATTCTTGACATCTAGAGAGAACCCTACATCCTAACACAATCCAATGGAATTGACCATAAAAACCCAAATAGAGTCAACCCTACTATAGGAGGAAGGGCCTGCAGTAAGAACTTACCATTTTGCAAGAGCTGAGGGCGAATGTTGTTCTGCAAGAGCTGAGGGCGAATTCTGTTCTGAAAGAGCTGAGGGCGAATTCAGGGCGAATGTTGTTCTGCAAGAGCTCAGGGTGAATGTTGAGGGCAAATTCTATTCTGCAAGAGCTCAGGGCGAATGCTAAGGGAAAATGTTGTTCTGCAAGAGCTGAGGGCGAATGCTAAGAGCGAATGTTGTTCTACAAGAGCGGAGGCCGAATGCGCGCATGATATCAGACGTTAATGTAGCACACATGTACATTTGAACACTAATAGATTTTTGTAGTTGAAATGCAATGCTTGTTTTCATTTAAATGTAGGGTTTTTAAAGCAAGGAGAAATAATGGCTTCCAAACTAATAAGCGTTTCTTTGGGAAAAATTTAAATCTTGTATTAGGTGATGAAGATAATAGAGGGTATTGAATCTTGATTCTTGACATCTAGAGAGAACCCTACAGCCTAACACAATCCAATGGAATTGACCAAAAAAACCCAAATAGAATCAACCCTACTATAGGAGGAAGGGCCTGCAGTAAGAACTTACCATTTTGCAAGAGCTGAGGGCGAATGCTGTTTTGTAAGAGCTTAGGGGGAACGCTGAGGTCGAATGCTGAGGGAAAATGATGTTCTGCAAGAGCTGAGGGAAAATGTTGTTCTGCAAGAGCGGAGGGTGAATGCGCGCATGAATATCAGACGTTAATGTAGCTATTGCGACAGATACAAAACAATAAAATCATTTTTATGTAGCGCGCATATAAGTTTCGTATTTTTATGTAGCGCACATATAAGTGTCATTATACCGACGGCGGACAAAGCGTCGCTATTGTGACGGGTGCCTCCAAACGTCGCAATTGCGACACTTAGACATTGTGTCGCACTTGCGACGTTTGGAGGTCGTCGCAATAGTGACACTTTGGGCCATAGTGTCACAATTGCGACGTCTTCCTCCAAACATCGCAATTGCGACACTTTGTCTAAGTGTCGGTATTGCGACACTTTTCTATAAACGTCAGTATAGCGACGGTTTCGGGCGGGATGGAAAAAATTTGGCGAAATTTCTGACTTTTGGTCAAAAGCGTCGGAACCAAGTGTCGAAATTTCCCCCAAATGTAGTAGTGTCCTCTTCCTCTCCCTTGACCTCTTCCTCTTCCAAAATGCATTTGGGTCTTGAAGGCATGCTCTAGAGATGATTTTTCATTTCTACCCAATCTTTGTTCATGATTCGTCAGTGATGCATGAAGTTCATCTACTGTGAACTTTGAGAGATCTTTAGTCTCTTCTATGGTGGTAACGATAATATCAAACCGTGAGGGTAGACTCCTTAGAACTTTCTCCACAATCCTTCTTTCTTCAAGTGTTTCTCCATGAGACCTTATCTCATTTACCATCCCAATCACATGTGTGAGGAATGAGTCTATGTTATCAGACTCTTTCATGTAGAGAGTCTCAAAATCTTTCCTCAACAATTGTAGTTTTGTTGTCTTCACTTTCTCCATACCTTGATAGGTTATATTCAGAGTATCCCATGCATCCTTGGATTTCTTAGCTGCTTCTATCCTTGAAAGCACACTCTCATCTATTTCTTGATAGAGATAGAAGAGGGCCTTAGAGTCCTTCTTCTTATTACTCTTCAACAAGTCCTTCTCTGCCTATGTTAAGGCATTAAACTCATTTTCATCTATTGGTTCTTGAAAACCGTCTTCTACAAATTCCCATAAGTCCTGAGAGGCAAACAAGGCTTTCATGGTGATTGCCCAATAATCATAGTTCTTCCCATTGAACTGTGGGACCGAGCATTTCAAATACTCATCCTTGTGATGGCTCTTGCCATGCCTAACACTCTGAACTATGCTTTAAATCCTGACTGTGATTTTTAAATAAACTGACTGTCTTCAAATAGTAACACAAATTCTGTTTTGAGAAATACCTTCGATTTTAGCTGAGCCTTCACATTGATGGAGAAAATGCTACAACAGAAAAATCATTCCTTCATATTTTTTGACACCTTCAAAGAGCCTGGACTAGCTCTGATACCATGTTGGAAATTTCTAAATATTTCAAACACAGAGAGGAAATAATATTCCTCAATTCAAACACAGAGATTAAAAATGATAGAGATGTGGACAGAGATGTGGAGAAAAAATTTCTATTTCATTAAACTTGAAATCTATTACAAAATACAATATTTCATCAGAACTACAGTTTTGGATTCATCAAAATATTCCTCACTGTGTTTTTCATTTGCTTCTTTCACACAGTTTTTCTGTTGCGACAACACCCAGTCTTCTGTTGCAGCAACTTACAGTCTCCTTTGCGGCAACGCACAGTCCAGTTGTGGAAACACACAGATCTTCCTATAGCTCCTTCACACACAGCGTTAGTTGTAGCAACACCCAGTTCCAGTTGCGGCAACTCACAGAAACAGTTGCGGCAATACCCATAACAGTTGCGGCAACACAGAGAGTTTCCTATAGCTGCTCCAAAACACAACGCTCCTGTTTTTTTCTGTTTTCTGCTTTGTCTCTCTTTCTTCTCTCTCTAAATTTTCACTCTATCTTCTCTTACAAAATAAAACTGTCTATTACATTATAAAACTCTATGACATAAAACTTTAAAATTCAAAATTCAAATTCTGTCCTTTCGCGCTCCTTTTTCAAATACAGGTAGGTGGGAGGTAACGTGGTGCAGACCATGATTTGATGGATCAATAGATGGTTGTGGCTAGGTTGCTGATGTAGGGATTCAAACCCAGAAATTTGATGCACAGTTGAGTGTAAAAAAAATAGATCAAGACTTCGCTACTCCCGTCAAATCAAAAATTTGAATTTCTGTCCTTCTTCTGTTTTGTTTGTAGTTGGAATTAATTTCCAACACTCCCCCTTAGTTACAGCTGCTATTCTCTTGCATACCCAGACATTATCTGAGATAATTAAAACTTTTCCGCCCCAATGGTTTTGTCAAAATGTCAGCAAATTTCTGCTCTGTTCTGCAATGTTTTAGAACAATTTCTCCATTGTTCACTAGCTCCCTGATGTAGTGAAACTTGGCATCTATGTGTTTCGTTCTCTTGTGAAACAAATAATTCTTAGACAATGCTATGGCTGAGCTATTGTCACAATAAATAATTTTTCCTTTTACCTGTTCATGACACAAACTTCTCAACATTCTTCTCATCCACACTGCTTGACATGATGTTGCTGTATTTGCCACATACTCTGCCTCTGTTGTAGATAATGCTACAATAGCCTGTTTCTTAGAATCCCATGAAATGGCTCCTGAACTCATATGAAAAACATAACCAGAAGTAATTTTTTGGTCATCAATACTTCCAGCCCAATCATTGTCAGTATAGCCAATTAACTCATAATTTTCTGAAGTAGTATAACAAATACCATACTTTTTAGTTCCTTTCACATACCTCATAATTCTCTTTGCTGCCTGCCAATTTGCTTCTTTTGGCCTTTCCATAAATCTGGAAATTAAACTAATAGCATGCATAATATCTGGCCTAGTTGCAGTCAAATACATAAGGTTGCCAACTATTCTCTTGTATAAACTAGGATCAAAATCCTTGTTGTTGTCCTCTTTGCTGAGTTTCAATCCCATTAAAGTGGGTGTTATTGTTGCCTTGCAATACTACATATTAAATCTTTCTAAAACTTCATTAGCATATTTGGCTTGTGAGATAAAAATGCCATTTTCATTTTTCTTTACTTCTATTCCTAAGAAGTATCTTAGCAATCCTATATCAATCATCTCAAATTCATCCTTCATGACCTTCTTAAAATTTTCAATGAGGTAATCATCATTACCTGTGAAGATCACATCATCAACATATAAAACAACAATCAACATCTTACCATATTTCTCCTTGATGTATAGTGTGGGTTCTCCTTCACACTTTTCAAAACCATTTTCCAGTAGATAGGAATCTATCCTACTATACCATGCTCCTAGTGCTTGTTTCAACCCATAAAGAGATTTTTTCAATCTACAAAATTTGTGTTCTTGGCCCTTTTTCTCATAGCCTAGAGGTTGTTCAATATAAACCTCTTCCATTAATACTCCATTTAAAAATGCTGATTTTACATCCATTTTGTAAACCTTCCATTTGTTTTGTGCTGCTATGGACAACACTGCTCTCACTGTTTCCATTCTTGCAACTGGTGCAAAAGTCTCCTCATAATCTCTTCCATGTGCTGCTTATAACCTTTGACAACAAGTCTGGCCTTGTGTCTTTCAATCTTACCTTCAGCATTACTTTTGGTTTTGTAGACCCATTTCACTCCAATAAATTCCCTACCTTTTGGGAGTTCAACCAAATCCCATGTTTTATTTCTTTCTATGGCATTAATTTCTTCATCCATAGCTTCTATCCATTTTTTATCTAGTATATATTCTTTAAAATGAATAGGATCATCAACATGAAAATATAAATCAAACAAAGAATTCATACCTTCATTTGCTGCTTCTTGTTCATAAATTTCATTTAAATTTCTGAATCTTGTTCCTCTTTCATTTGGTGTAGTTGTGCTTGAAGTAGCACTCAAATCTGCTCCGTGTGGTGTGCATGGAGAAGCACTCTCATTTCTTCTCAAGGGTGTTATTACTCCTGCTTGAGGTTTCCCTTTCTATCCTTGTGTTGGTGGATGTTGTGCTACCGATGAGGTGTTATTTTCAGCCACATCTTCCTCATCTTCATCATGAGACAAACATCTTTTGACATTGACTGTTTTCTCAATGCTTCCATCCCATGATTCCTCTTCAATGAATTTCACATCTCTGCTTATAACAAATTTCTTTGAGGATGGTTTATATAATATATGTCCCTTGGAGTCTTCACAATATCCAAGGAATATGCACTTCTCCCCCTTACTATCCAACTTCTTCCTCAACTAATCTGGAATGTGTGCATAAGCCACACACCCAAAAACTCTCATGTGGGTGACTCATTGTTTTCTGCCACTCCACGCTTCTTTTGGAAATCTATTCATCACAAATTTTGTTGGGCATCTATTTAAAATATACACAACACAATTTGCATCTTCTTCCCAATACTCATTTGGCAAGTGTTTTTCCTTTACCATACTTCTCACCATTTCCATTATGGTTCGATTCTTCCTTTCAGCAACACCATTTTTCTGCGGTGTGTACCTTGTAGTAAACTGTTTATGTATGTCATTTTCTCTAGAAAAACACAGAAATTATTTTGAGATGTACTCACCCCCTCTATCTGTCCTTAAGACCTTGATATGCTACCCACTTTGGTTCTCCACAAGTGCTTTAAAATTGCAGAATTTTTCAAACACTTCACTTTTATGTTTCAAGAAATAAACCCAAGTTTTCCTTGTAAAATCATCAATAAAATTTAGCATGTAATTGTTTTCTGAAACTCATGTTGTTTGCATCAGCCCACATAAATCTGAATGAATAATTTCTAAGGGTGCTTTCGCCCTGATGCTCTTTCCTGATGGAAATTTTTGTCTGTGTTGTTTTCCCAAGATACAACCTTCACAAAGGCTGTCCGGTTTCTCAATAAATGGTAGTCCTCTTACCATTCCTTTTCTGTGCATCAAATTTAGACCTCTGAAATTGAGATGTCCAAATCTCAAGTGACATGACCAATTCTCATCTTTCACTTCCTTCTGAAAGACCTCTTGAGTTACAACTGCTACATTCTTTCCTTTTCCCTTCAAGTATGTATTGAGCTTGAGTGGAAACATTCTATTGTTGGTCATTTGTATTTCAACAATAATATTCTTGCTTGGAGGTATGTCCATTATTGTGCACACATCATTTTTAAAAACTACATTGTAACTTTTGTTTATGAGCTACCAACGCTCCAAAGATTACACTTTAAGCCAGGAACATAGTATACATCTGGCACAAATTTCTGCTCACCATTTCTTGCACGGATACTAACTCTGCCTTTTCCCTTGACAAAAATCTTGGTATGAGTTCCTGTTGTTACTTCTGATTTAACTTCTTCATCAAGATTGGAAAACATTGCTATGTTTCCAGCCATGTGATTACTGCAGCCTGAATCTAAGAACCATACATCATCTTGTCTATCTTGTGCTACATTACATGTTAACAGCACATTCTTTGGGTTCTTTCCTTCTCTTGCTACATTAGCATTCTGCCTATTATTCATGTCATTTTTCTTTTTCCTACACTCATTGGCATAGTGCCCATATTTTTTTCAATAATGACACTAGAAATTGGATTTGTCATAATTTTGTCCTTGAGCATGTTGGTGTCCAACTTGCTGGCTGCTACATTGGCCGTGATTTTGATTCTAACTATTGCTCCTTCCATGTGAATGTGAAGAGTTGTTTCTTTCTTCTCTATTTTGGCTTCTGCCTCTTCCTCTTCCTCTGCCTTGACCTCTTCCTCTTCCAAAATGCATTTGGGTCGTGAAGGCATGCTCTAGAGATGAGTTTTCATTTCTACCCAATCTCTGTTCATGAGTCATCAGTGATGCATGAAGTTCATCTACTGTGAACTTTGAGAGATCTTTAGTCACTTCTATGGCGGTAACAATAATATCAAACTGTGAGGGTAGACTCCTCAGAACTTTCTCCACAATCCTTCTTTCTTCAAGTGTCTCTCCATGAGACCTTATCTCATTTACCATCCCAATCACATGTGTGAGGAATGAGTCTATGTTATCAGACTCTTTCATGTAGAGAGTCTCAAAATATTTCCTCAGCAATTGTATTTTTTTTGTCTTTGGTTTCTCCCTACCTTGATAGGCTATCTTCAGAGTATCCCATGCATCCTTGGATTTCTTAGCTGTTTCTATCCTTGGAAACACACTCTCATGTATTGCTTGATAGAGATAGAAGAGAGATTTAGATTCCTTCTTCTTATTGCTCTTTAACAAGTCCTTCTCTGCCTGTGTTAAGGTATTAAACTCATTTTCATCTATTGGTTCTTCAAAACTGTCTTCTACAAATTCCCATAAGTATTGAGAGGCAAACAAGGCTCTCATGGTGATTTCCTAATAATCATAGTTCTTCCCACTGAACTGTGGGACCTGAGAATTTCCAATACTCATCCTTGTGCTGGCTCCTGCCATGCCTAACACTCTGAACTATGCTTTAAATCATGACTGTGATTTTTAAATAAACTGACTGTCTTCAAAGAGTAACACAAATTCTATTTTGAGAAACACCTTGGATTTTAGCTGAGCCTTCACACTACTAGAGAAAATGCTGCAACATAAAAAACATTCCTTCAGCTTATTTGACACCTTCAAAGAGCCTGGACTAGCTCTGATACCATGTTGGAAATTTCTGAATATTTCGAACACACAGAGGAAGTAATATTCCTCAACTCAAACACAGAGATTAAAAATGATAGAGATGTGGACAGAGAGATGGAGCAAAAATTTCTATTTCATTAAACTTGAAAACTATTACAAAATACAATATTTCATCAGAACTACAGTTCTGGATTCATCAAAATATTCCTCACTGTGTTTTTCATTTGCTTCCTTCACACAGTTTTTCTGTTGCGACAACACCCAGTCTTCTGTTGCGGAAACACATAGTCTCCTTTGCGGCAACACACAGTCCAGTTGTGGCAACACACACAGCTTCATGTGGCTGCTTCACACACAGCGTCAGTTGCAGCAACATCTAGTTCCTGTTGCGGCAACTCACAAAAACAGTTGCAACAATACCCATAACAGTTGCGGCAACACAGAGAGTTTCCTGTAGCTGCTCCAAAACACAACGCTACTGTTTTTCTCTGTTTTCTGCTCTGTCTCTCTATCTTCTCTCTCTATCTCTGCACTCTATATTCTCTTACAAAATAAAATTGTCTATTACATTGTAAAACTCTATGACATAAAACTTTAAAATTCAAAATTCAAATTCTGTCCTTTCACACTCCTTTTTCAAATACAGGTAGGTGGGAGGTAACATGGTTCAGACCACGATTTGATGGATCAGTAGATGGCTGTGGCCAGGTTGCTGATGCAGGGATTCAGACCCAGAAATTTAATGCACGGTTGAGTTTAAAAAAAATAGATCAAGACTTCGCTACTCCCATCAAATAAAAAATTTGAATTTCTGTCTTTCTTCTGTTTTGTTTGTAGTTGGAATTAATTTCCATCACTCCCCCTTAGTTACAACTGCTTTTCTCTTGCATACCCAGAAATTCTCTGAGATAATTAAAACTTTTCTGCGCCAATGGTTTTGTCAAAATGTCAGCAAATTGTTCCTCTGTTCTGCAATGCTTTAGAACAATTTCTCCATTGTTCACTAACTCCCTGATGTAGTGAAACTTGGCATCTATGTGTTTCGTTCTCTTGTGAAACACAGAATTCTTAGACAATGTTATGGCTGAGCTATTGTCACAATAAATCACTGTGCCTTTTACCTGTTCATGACACAAAATTCTCAACATTCTTCTCATCCACACTGCTTGACACGCTGTTGTTGTAGTTGCCACATACTCTGCCTCTGTTTTAGATAATGCTACAATAGGTTGTTTCTTAGAAGCCCATTAAATGGCTCCTGAACCCATATGAAAAACATAACCAAAATTACTTTTCCGGTCATTAATACTTCCAGCCAAATCACTGTCAGTATAGCCAATTAACTCATAATTTTCTGAAGTAGTATACAAAATACCATACTTTTTAGTTCCTTTCACATACCTCAGAATTCTCTTTGCTGCCTGCCAATGTGCTTCTTTTGGCCTTTCCATAAATCTAGAAATTAAACTAATAGCATGCATAATATTTGGCCTAGTTGCAGTCAAATACATAAGGCTGCCAACTATTATCTTGTACAAACTAGGATCAAAATCCTTGTTGCTGTCCTCTTTGCTGAGTTTCAATCCCATTACAGTGGGTGTTATTGCTGCCTTGCGATCCTGCATATTAAATCTTTCTAAAACTTCATTAACATATTTTTCTTGTGAGATAAAAATCCCATTTTCATTTTTCTCTACTTCTATTCCTAAGAAGTATCTCAGTAATCCCATATCAGTCATCTCAAATTTATCCTTCATGACCTTTTTAAAATTTTCAATGAGGTAATCATTATTACCTGTGAAGATTACATCATCAACATATAAAACAACAATCAGCATATTACCATCTTTCTCCTTGATGTATAGTGTGGGTTCTCCTTCACACTTTTCAAAACCATTTTCCAATAGATAGGAATCTATCCTACTGTACCATGTTCTTGGTGCTTGTTTCAACCCGTAAAGAGATTTCTTCAATCTACAAACTTTGTGTTCTTGGCCCTTTTTCTCATAGCCTAGAGGTTGTTCAATATAAAAATCTTCCATTAATACTTCATTTAAAAATTTTGATTTTACATCCATTTTGTAAACCTTCCATTTGTTTTGTGCTGCTATGGACAACACTACTCTCACTATTTCCATTCTTGCAACTAGTGCAAAAGTCTCCTCATGATCTCTTCCATGTTGCTGCTTATAACCTTTGACAACAAGTCTGGCCTTGTGTCTTTCAATCTTACCTTTAGCATTACTTTTGGTCTTGTAGACCCATTTCACTCCAATAACTTCCTTACCTTTTGGGAGTTCAACCAAATCCCATGTTTTATTTCTTTCTATGGCATTAATTTCTTCATCTATAACTTTTATCCATTTTCTATCTTTTATAGCTTCTTCAAAATGAATAGGATCATCAACATGACAATATAAATCAAACAAAGAATTCATACCTTCATTTGTTGCTTCTTGTTCATAAATTTCATTTAAAGTTCCGAATCTTGTTCCTCTTTCATTTGGTGTAGTTGTGCTTGAAGTAGCACTCAAATCTGCTGCATGTGGTGTGCTTGGAGAAGCACTCTCATTTCTTCTCAAGGGTGTTCTTACTCCTGCTTGAGGTGTCCCTTGCTGTCCTTGTGTTGGTGGAGGTTTTGCTACCAATGAGGTGTAATTTTCAGCCACATCTTCCTCATCTTCATCAAGAGACAAACATCTTTTGACATTGACTGTTTTCTCAATGCTTCCATCCCATGCTTCCTCTTCAACGAATTGCACATCTTTGCTTATAAAAAATTTCTTTGAGGATGGGTTATATAATCTATATCCCTTGGAGTCTTCACAATATCCAATGAAGATGCACTTCTCCCCCTTACTATCCAACTTCTTCCTCAACTAATCTGGAATGTGTGCATACGCCACACACCCAAAAAATCTCATGTGGGTGACTCATTGTTTTTTGCCACTCCACGCTTCTTCTATAACTCTGTTCATTACAACTATTTTTGGGCATCTATTTAAAATATACACAACACAATTTGTATCTCCTTCCTAGTACTCATTTGGCAAGTGTTTTTCCTTTACCATACTTCTCACCATTTCCATTATGGTTCGATTCTTCCTTTCAGCAACACCATTTTGCTACGGTGTGTACCTTGTAGTAAGTTGTTTATGTATGTCATTTTCTCTTCAAAAACACAGAAATTATTTTGAGATGTACTCACCTCCTCTATCAGTCCTTAAGCCCTTGATATCTTGCCCACTTTGGTTCTCCACAAGTGCTTTAAAATTACAGAATTTTTCAAACACACTCACTTTTATGTTTCAAGAAATAAACCCAAGTTTTCCTTGTAAAATCATCAATAAAAGTTAGCATGTAATTGTTGCCTGAAACTGATGCTATTTGCATCGTCCCACATAAATCTGAATGAATAATTTCTAAGGGTGCTTTCGCCCTTATGCTCTTTCCTGATGGAGATTTTTGTCTATGTTGTTTTCCCAAGATACTACCTTCACAAAGACTGTCTAGTTTCTCAATCAATGGTAGTACTCTTACCATTCCTTTTTTGTGCATCAAATTCAGACCTCCGAAATTGAGATGTCCAAATCTTTAGTGCCATAACCAATTCTCATCTTTCAGTTCCTTCTGAAACACCTCTATAGTTACAGCTGCTACATTCTTTCCTTTTCCCTTCAAGTCTGTATTGAGCTTGAGTGGAAACATTCTATTGCTGGTCATTTGTATTTCAACAATAATATTCTTACTTGGAGGTTATTACACAGCAATTTGTCACTGTCCCTGCAATTCCCCGTACCACATATTGGAGGGCTTATTCCGTGACCTGTGAGTAGTGACATGATCTGAAAACACTTTCATGGCATTCCCCTAGACATGGAATTTCATTCCCTTGAAGACAACTCCTTGTGAAAAACCCTAAAAATAGCCTTTTCATCCTTATCGCGACTAGCCAGTGTTATACCCACGCCAATGGGGGAAATCTTCTGGTGCTCTGTCTCAGTGTCGCACTCGCGCCAGGCTTAGTAAAGGGTGTTTTAAAAAAATAAATGGCAGAAGATTGACTCCAACCAACTCCTAAACTGGGCTCTAAATCGAGTTGGGACATTTGGCTCTGGTTCTCCATGTAGAGGAAGTAGTTTTCCACCTCTCATGGAAGCTTCCTTGAGGATAGGGCCAATCCCATGATTGTAGGGATCCAAAATCCCCTTCCACCATCTATATAAGCTTGCCATTTCCCTTTGCAAGTTAATCTCCAAGAATCTCGAAGAGCCTTCATAGCCTAAAGAATGCTTCAAGAGCTTTGATAGTCCTCATAGTGCCAAATCAATAGCAAGGAGATTGATGATCGAAGAGAGAGGCTTGTCCCCATTCCCGACAAGCTTTACTGAGACGTATTCTTTTGACGACCTACCGAAGGAAGGTTCAACGTCAGAACCTGGTTGTATTTTCCTTTGTATGAATTAATGATAAGAGACTTTGGTTATGGTTCCACTCATATTGTTCATTATGATCATGAGTTGTGTCTTCTTTTACTGATACATAATTGCATATATCGGGTTTTACGCTTATGCTTTTCATGTTTCTTGTATGTGCAGGTGTTCGATCGCGGCGAGCGAGAGGATTTTGATCTACCGGAGCAAAGAAATGGGAGCGTCATTGTTTGGTCAATTTAGTGTGTCCTAAATTGCTGCATTTAATTGTCAATCCGGGAATCGTAAGCTGATGAAGTGCGGCGCACTATATGTGCAAGATAACCTCTTTCTTAACTTTTTGTCGTTTTTGGTCTTTCTAAGGTGAAATGGAAATTCTAAAGTGAAAAGCAAGCTTGGTTATATTTGTTCAAGGAAGTGATTTCCCCTATAATGATTTACCAATCTTGAAACTTTAAAAGAAAATTGAAATTGACAATGACAAGACTTGAAAGAAAGTAAAAGTGTACTGCTGAAATGAAAAGGTGCTGCTAATCTAATGAATCAAAACAGGAAACTAGTGAACATGAAAACTAAACTATTCTTGCTGCCAACTGAACACAAAAGAAACTATGCTTATGGAAATTCAAAATTGCAATGAAATAAATCTAAATCAGATTACATCAATTCATTTTCCGACCCTTCATCATTAGACCAGCTATGACTTGCGGAAGTAATCATAAACAACTTGTGTAACTGATATTTAATTCGCAGAAAGTAAACTAATACTAAACCATACACACATGATTCAACCCCTCGCCATCAGTCCAGCTGTGGCTTTCGGAGGCAACCGAAGATGTCATACATGATTTAATATATCTAAGTTTGCAGAAAAAGAAACTAATACTAAACTACACATTTCATAATGCAGCCCCTCACCATCAGTCCAGCTGTGGCTTTCGGAGGTAATTGAAGACGCTATGAGCAGCTTAATATATCTAATTTTGCAGAAAAGAAACTAATACTAAACTACACATTTCATCATGCAGTCCCTCACCATCAGTCCAGCTGTGGCTTTCGGAGGCAACTGAAGACACTATGAGCAACTTAATATATTTAAATTTAACTACTGAATCAGATAAACAAAACTGAAATGTACAAAGCAAGACTGAAGTTAAACAAATACTATGAAAAGGAAACTAGCAGCAGAATAATGTTAGTCTCATATCATTAGCCAAAATACTATGAAAATTCCCGGGCTGTCTACCTAAAACCTGCACAAGAAAACTGATCAGTGATTTAACAATCATAAAAACATGAAAGACAAGAATGCAATGGAAATTATAGAAATGTATGAACATAAATGAAACAACTATGAAATATGAACATGTAATGAATTATGATACAATGACTTTGTTAAAGAAATGAAATGAAATATATATACATTAATACACAGAACCTCGGCTGAGCAGGGGCCCTCTACATAGCTCTGGTACGATCCTCAAACACGAATTAAGTTGAAAACAGAGTCTTTTCACATTAAAAAGCAGTTCATTACAGACTGGTAGTATTACGGCTCAAGGCAGCGTAATCACTACAAAGCTAACATAACAGAGTACGCACATCAACTATCAACTAACAACTCAACACTCAATCAACTAACTCTACGTGCGTATGCAAACGCTCTATATAAAGCAATAAACTGTAACTGTCTCCTGAAGTTTATGATAGCAGCCAGCACGTAGACCACTAAGGCCACGGATATAGGAGTATGTCCATGTTGGAAAACGGATCTATGGAAGGTGGGTGCTTGAATTCAACTCCAGAACTTTGCACAGATGTCAATTAACCTCCGCAAGCTTAGAAACGGCCGTATGGATGTTTATATGCCACGAAACAGAGTCCAGCCGACATAGAACTCCATAGTTGACTTCCACGTGGATGGCTTTGACCTCAGCTTTCTTTGACGAATTTACTTGAACCAATAGGACACGAACCATGTCCTCGTCATTCCTAGCCTGCCCATGTGGCTCGTTTCCTTCGTAGACACCTGTAGCATAGATATCCACAAAATAGCTGCGGAAAGTTGCAGCAGCTGCGGAAAGTGGCAAGTTTCCGCAGCTGTATGAACAAAATCTAAATCAAATAGAAAACACAAAAAACATAATTAAAAACCATGTTAGATACCCTTTTGCACATGATATTGACAATTTTGGAGGTTTAGGTGAGTGAAAAAGATATGGAAAAGTGTGTGGAAAAAGAGGCAAATTCGGGACTCAACATACCCCCACTGTGAAGGTGTTGCATGTCCTCATGCAACCAAAATTTTGATAGTCTTTGTTCAATTCATGTGCCTTGATACTTCAGCCAGCACATCTAACCCCCTTCTCTTCTTCTTTGGTACTGCCATCATTCTGGGTTTCTTCATGAGGCACCTGAATTTGATATTTACAAGTGCTCTGCTCAATTTTTGGCATTTCCTTTTTAGCTTCTTATTCTTCTTTTGCCAAATACCCAAATGTAACATAGTATTGTCATGGATAATCTTGTCCAGTTTGCCTTGCTCTTTGAGTGTTTCATTTTCATTTTTGATATGCGATTCAAAAGCTCAAGCTCAAAAATCTCCTGTTTTAATGACTGAACCAAATCATCCTGCAATGTATGAGGCTGAATAGAAGAGGTACTTGGGCCTGTGGCTGCCTTCTCCAGGGATTCTATATAGTCATAGACCTCCTGCTGTTTGGGGTCTACTTCCGGTGTCTTTTTCATTGGACTGTCCTCAAAATGCTGCAAGGGAGAATTATGTTCAAAATTTGGCTGAGGAGAACTTTCATCAATATTTTGCTGAGAATAAGATGGAGTACGCTCATTGTCTGATTGGGAGTGAAAGGAGTCGGGTTCACTAACTGACTGAAATGGACTATGGTCAGTTGGAGACTGTTCAGATGTCTCCTCACCCAAATCAATGAAATGAGGACCTTTAATTTGTGTTTTTCTCAGTTTTCCCTTAAGCCTGCTGCTTCTCCTCACATGATGTGGTATACTACCCTTTTGTTCTTGTTTTCCTGTTTTTGCCTTCTTGGATAGAGATGACTGTTTTTGAAGAAAAATTAATCTTTCAGATAGAATTTGGTGATCTTCTTCTTCAGAAGAAGGAGTTTTATGGACAACCTCAATAATTTCTTTCCCTTTTGGTATTATTGGCTTCTTAGTTTTGATTTCCTTCTTCTTCCTTTTTACCAATCTCTCTTCCCTATCAGTTTTCTTCATAGTAGTAGTAGAAGTATCTTGGATTTCATCTACTGTTCTTTTCCTTCTACTTCTTTTTGCTGTGCTAGCTGCGGGAATTTCCTGTGTAGGAGAAACTTGGGTTTCAACATTCATTTTCTTTCTTCTACTCCTTCTAATTGGATCACCTTCAGGAATTTCCTGAGGTTCTTCAAAGAAGTTTCTAACTAGGAATTGTTCCCATGTATCTTCTCTTTCCTTTAGCTCCTTTTCAATCAGAATTTTTATAAGCCCATGGTGATATAAATGAGGCTCTACATCTCCTAGGTGTTTTTGCACAGTCACAGCCATTTTCTTGAAGCTATTGAATAGGAAATAAGGAAGATTGAGAGTTTGGTTTTCAAGAAAATTCATCAATAGCCTAGTATGATACATGTACATAGAGCCAAAACGGCCTTCACATGTAATAAATTTCTGAACAATGAGTAATAAAGTGGCCCATTCATCTTTTATTGCATGCACGGGGATTCCTCTTTTGAAAACAGTGATATCCATACCTTGATTTCGGAGGATTGTTCTCCATGCCTCATCACTGATACTTTTATTTTTGAACCAACGTTCTCCTTCTTGAAGAAGCTCTGTGGCTGTTGCTATTGATGCTTCATTGACCAAAAACTTGAGGTCTCCCACTTCTGCTTCCGAGCCATCAAATGATCTTGCAAACGCTTTTGTAACTTCTCTGTGGTAACCCCTGAATTTCTGAATAAAACGCAGCCATTTAGCTTTCCTCAGCATCTCTTTTGCTTGCGGAAATCCCTCTATAAACTTTGGTCCTTCCGGCTCTGCCCTTAATAATTTTCCCATTTTACTTCTCTGTGCTTCACAGGCTTGCCTCTGTGAGGGTTTAAGTGGAAATGGAACGATGGAATACACAGAGTCTAGCACAATACTGTGGGGATGTTATCACAAAACGGAAATGAGCACCATAAACAGAATGGAATAAGACTGTGGGTGGATATACGGGAATGAGAGTGAGCAAAAGGAATGGAATGGAGTGAAACAGGGAGTGAGAATGAGTAGCGTGGGGTTTTGTAAACACGACAGAGACACGACAAAGAGGTTAACAAAGTATAATTCATTCGGCCGCATTTTGAATTTTGGTGGCTGTGTAATAAATATAAACACGTTTCAATCAATGATTATGAAGTTATGCGGCTTGTAAGAGTCCTTTGTCAACTCAAATATGTATCATTATCTACGGTGGGATATTTGAACATGAGTGAGAGTCGGAATTTCAATGATGAAACCGTTTGTGAATAAATGCAAGAGGATAACATAGAGATCGTGGAAGGTTACGGGACTGTCAATATCATCATTGCGCGTTATGGGTAGAGCTCATAGTTTAAAATTACATAAAAATGTGTTTTTCAATACTATTTGAAATAAACTTTATTCATACCTTTGGAATCCTTGCTTTTTCCCTTGGTCTTCAACTGATTGATCTTCATTAGTGTCTTGAATGTTCCATTGATCCTCTCCTGCATTTTATTTCATGATTTTATGAAAACAACAACTAACTGTACATTCTTTTTGAAAACAGAGTAGTAGTAGCTGCGGAATCTGCTTCTGGCTGCAGAAACTGGAGTCAGCTGCGGAAACAGATGTCAGCTGCGGAAACTGACACAGCTATTACTTGGCTGAAATAGAAATGAACAAATGACAAATGACCAAGTGGAAATGGTCATAAAAAGATTTTTATTGATGGAATGGATGAAATGAAGTGGAATGAAGTGAAATGAAATGAAGTGGAATGAAATGGAGTGGGTGGTGAGATGAAATGAAATGAAAGACATATTTTTTTTTGGAAAATATAGAGTGTCAGGTGTCCCTGATTTTCACCCCATATTTTCTGTATAAGACTGCCAATCAATGATTGGTTTTCAGGCTTATACCATTTTTTTTCTTTTCTTTTTTTCATTTTTTTTTTTTTTCTTTTTTTTTTTAACTTGAAAAACAAAAGCTAGGCTGGTGGAGAAGAAGAATTCTTCTGTACCAGCCTGATTGCAGAACTTTCTTGAAACAACTTGACAAAATCCTCTTTTGAGAGTGGCTTATGATAAACTTTCAATCTATGGCCATTCACAATAAGAGGAGTTTGAAACTCATCAATGGTCTTGATTCTTACAGCTCCATTGCTAAAGATATTATCAATCTCATATGGCCCAAGCCAATGAGTCTGAAATTTCCCTTGAAAATCTTTAAACTTGGAGTCAAATAGCAATGCCCAATCTCCTTCTTGAAACTTCTTCTCTTTGATATATTTGTCATGCCATTTAGTTCTTTGATATTGAACTAGATCAGTTCTTAGAATTGCTTCTTGTATGATCTCATCTAGCTCATTCAACTGCTCTATTCTATGCTTTTGGGCTTCTGATAAGTCCATCCCCAACTGAATTGCTATCTTGAAGGTCTTGACTTGGAACTCAATGGGGAGCAAGACTTCTTTCCCATAAACAAGTTCATAGGGAGAATGTCTTGTTGTATTCCTCCATGTAGTTCTGTAGGCCCACAAGGCTTCAGGAAGCCTTTCTGCCCAATCTCTTCTATGTAGATGAACAGTTTTGGTGATGATACTTTCAAGAACTTTTTTTGTGGACTCCACTTGACCATTTGCTTGCGGATGGTAAGGAGTAGATCTTCTGTGCTTGATTTTGTATTCTTCCATCAACTTCTCCACCAAGTTGGATGTGAATTGGCTCCCCTGATCTGTCACAATTTCTCTTGGAACACTAAAGCGAGTAAAAATATCCTCATAAAGAAAATGAACAACTGAATTTTCAGTAGCAGATACTAATGCTTTGGCTTCTACCCATTTAGTAACATAATCAGTACAAACCAATATATACTTATTTTTCTTAGATGGTGGATTAATAGGTCCAATGAAATCTAAAGCCCATTTTTCAAAGGGTTCAATGAGTACCTGTGTTTGCAATGGCATTTCATTTGAAAGGGTAGGTTTCACTACTCTTTGGCAGCTATCACACCTTTTGACATATTGTTTTGCATCTTTGAAGAGGGAAGGCCAATAATATCCCAAGGAAAGGATTTTATAGGCCGTCCTTTTGTCCGCAAAGTGTCCGCCGCATGGTTCATCATGACATGCCTTAAGAATACCAGGCATTTCATCTTCCCTGACACATCTTCTGATCACAAGATCTGGCCCTGTTTTAAACAATTCGTTAGAAATCCATGAATATCTTGAACTCTCCTGAATAATTTTTCGTTTTTCTCTTGGGAATAAATGTGAAGGTAGTTTCCCTGTAACCAAATAGTTAGCAATATCTGCATACCAAGGGGTCTTAATAGTTACTGCAAACAAGTATTCATCAGGAAATTTATCTTCTACGGGAGAATCTTCTTTAGTATTCTGAATCCTAGACAAGAAATCAGCTACTGTATTCTGTTTTCCTGGTCTATCCAACACAGTAATATTGAATTCTTGCAAAAGTAAAGCCATCTTGTCACTCTGCCATTAGTAACAGGTTTGTTCATTAAATATCTAATTGCAGAATGGTCAGTATGAATAAAAGTTTCATAGCCTGTTATGTAATGTCTAAACTTATTAATTGCATGAACAACGGCTAAAAACTCTTTTTCAGTCACAGTATAATTCAACTCTGTGGGAGTCAAATTTTTACTGGTATAATAAATGGCATAAGGAACTAAATCTTTTTGACCCAACACGGCTCCTAGAGCTGTATCTGAAGCATCCGTAGAAATATGGAAAGGGAGTTTCCAATTTGGTCCTCTCAAGATAGGTGCTTCAGATATTCTTGTTTTCAAAGTTTCAAAGGCTGATTGACAATCGGGATCCCATTTAAATTCACAGTCTTTTGTAAGCAATTTGAAGAGTGGAGATGCTATTTTAGTGAAGTTTTCTATAAATCTTCTATAGTAACCAGTAAATCCTAGAAAACTTCTAACATATCTTTGACAATTTGGAATAGGTATCTTGGAGATGACTTCAACTTTTGATCTATCGACCTTAATCCCATCTCCTGAAATATGATGTCCTAAAACAATCCCTTCAGTAAACATCATAAAGCATTTTTCATGGCTTAATGAAAGGTTTGTTTCTTTACATCTTATAAGAACTTTTTCCAAATTTTCTAGTGCCTCTTCAAATGAATTACCATAAACTGTAAAATCATCCATATAAACCTCTACACAATCATGGATTAGATCAGAAAAAATTCCTAGTACTGCTCTTTGGAATGTTGCTGGTGCATTACATAACCCAAAAGGAAGCACTCGGTAAGCAAAAGTTCCCCATGGACAAGTAAATGTGGTCTTATCTTGATCTTCAGGTGCTACCTGAATTTGATTATAGCCACTAAAACCATCCAAAAATGAAAAGTACTTTTTACCTGCTAATGTATCTAATACCTGATCAATAAAAGGCAAGGGAAAGTGATCCTTCAAAGTTGCTTTGTTCAACTCCCTGTAATCAATGCATACTCTCCATTTACCATTCTTTTTAGGTACTATAACCAAAGGAGAAACCCATCGGCTATCTGAAATTGGATAAATGAAGTTTACATTGAGAAGGTTTTGGAGCTCTTCTTTCACTATCTCCCTAAGATTTGGATTCATCCTTCTTTGAGGTTGTCTGATTGGTCTATTGTTTTCCTCAATATAGATATGATGGATGCAAGTCTTAGGATCAATACCCTTCATGTCAGTATACTCCCATGCAAATGCGGTAGAATGTTTTTGCAAGATTCTGGTTAGTTCTTCTTGTTGTGACTTCTCCAGATGTTTGTTGATATTCAATGTCTTTTCTGGAAAAATCTCAAAAGAAGAATTACCAAACTCTTCCATAGAGTAAAGAGACATTTGTCTTGATGATAAATATTCTATGTCAGATTCCAACTGAAATTGTGTGGGGTCATATTCTGAAGTTACTTCAAAATTTTCTAATGTGTTCAGAATTTGACTATCCTCACTAATCTCAGAAATGGTAAAGACGGGTTGTATAGTGTTCTCATCATCGACCCATTCATTGTCTCCTATTTCTGTAATTGCTCTTGCGGGAGGATACAAATTGAATTTCTTTGTCGAATTACCATTAGAAATGTACATGTCTCCGGATCTACAACTAATAAAAGCATCAGCTGTGGCCAGCCAAGGTCTTCCTAAGATTATTGGATGTCCTCCTAGATTACTTTTGGGAGTCAAAATCATAAAGTCTACTGGATATTCCCAAGAATCTAAGGAGACTGAAATATCTTCTAATACACCATCTGGTTTAATAACCGATCGATCTGCAAGTTGCAATAAAGTAGGTGTAAAAATAAGGTTAGGAAGTTTTAACTGTTCCATAGTCTGTCTACTCATAATGTTGATAGCAGCCCCTAAATCAATCAATGTGTTTGGAATTTCTATCCCATTTATATGTGTCTTGACAATTGGACTTCCAGGATCTACATACTTCTGCATGGCAATTTTTCCCATCATAATGTATGCAATCTTTCCTACCAGGTGGATTCTTCTTGTGTCCTTTAGCTTTCTTCCTGGTCTTTTGAAACTCAACTCCTTTATGGTTTTTGCTAGAATAGGAATTTCTCGAATGGCTTGTAGCAATGGAATCTTGATACAAACATTCTTCAATTCATCTAGAAATTCATAGTTAGGCAACAAGATTTGTTTTTCCACCCCCTTATCAATTTGTAGTCTTTTCGGAAAAGGAGGTGTAGATGAAGATACAGGTTGCTCAACTATAGGAGTTGTGGATGTTAGCTTTTCTTTTTCTTTTTGAATTTTTGAATTTTGAAGAGATTCTTCCTCGGAACCCTTATTGACTTGAAGAGAGTCCTCTTCAGAGGTATCTTGCTCTTGAATGTCTATAGAAGGTTTTTCTAAAACTCTACCAGATCTGAGTTGTACATCGTTGAGAGGAACAATCATATAGGTAGGAAATTGTTGTCCCTCTACTATATAAGTAGTTTGAGGATTCTTATTGTTAGGATTTGGCAATGGCTGAGCTGGAAGTTGATTTGTCTTCTGTTGGTATGGGAGCATGAGTTGAGGATTTGTATTTTGTTGAGAAGGTTGTTGTTGTGGAAATGGAAATGAAAGTTGTTGTGGATTTTGGCTTGGAAATTGTGGAGCTTGTTGATTTTGAAAAGATGGTGGATATTGATAAAATTGAGCAAATCTCCCATAAGGATTTTGCATCCCTTGTACCCATGGCTGATATGAATTTTGATGTTGGGGCCAAGTTTGTTGCCAAGGAGTCCAATTTGGTGGGGTTTGAAGATTCATAGGGTTATTAAACCCTTGAGATTGTTGTCCCTGCCAAGGTCTCCTTGCGACAAAACAAAGAGATTCTATTGAATTTGGATCTTCTTGAAAAACAGATTTGAGTCCAGGGATTGAAGGAAAATCCTTGATCTCATGATTTTCTGAGCAAATCATACATGTTTCTACAACTTTTGCATCCAAGGGACATTCCCTTAAAGCATGTTTCTTTCTACATTTTGAACAAAAGATGGCTAAAGCATCTGTTTCTGCTTTCTGCTTGTTTTGGATTTTAAGGGTGTCTAGTTGTTCACTAAGACTCCCTAAGATATCAGTTTTAAACTCGTCAAGCATATTACCAATATCTGCCCTACTTACTGATCCAGTTGCAGATTTGTTAGCCCTAATAAGAGAAGAATCCCTAGGCCCTTTTCCAGTTTTAGATTTTCCCCTTGAGAGATGGATACATAGTTCTGTTATATCATGAAATGGAAGTTGAGAAATGTCTCCTTTTCCCATCATGTTTAAAATGTTTATCCATTCATCTCTAATGGCTTTTAATAGGAGGGCTTTCAAGGTTTCGTTATCTAAGTTGCTCATCTTTGCTCTTTTCAAGTTATATTGAAATCTTTCGATTAAGTCTTCCAAATTTTCATCTTCTTTTTGCATCATTTTGAATACCTCATCCTTGTGATTGGTGGGCATACAATAATCCAAGTATCTATCCGAAAATGTTTGTTTCATATCATTCCAAGTCCTGATAGATTGAGTGGCTAATCCCATGAACCATTTCAAAGCAGATCCCTTCAAAGTTGAAGGAAATAGTTTGAGTTTTTGAGAATCTTCCATATAGTCATAAGTTCGGCACACTACTTCAAACTCAAACAGAAATGTTTCGGGATCCTCACTTCGTAATCCATAAAAGTTAGGGAGAACAGATGGTGAGATATTTTTCATTGTTGCATGAGTTTCCTCATCAACTATAGGGAATCCAAGAAAATTGTCCTTATTTCTACCGTTATTTCCTTCACCATTGTTATCTTCATTATCTCCTCCTCCTCTACCTCCACCTCTATTTATTACTTCCTCTGCCATGATAGTTTCTTTAGAGTCCTTATAGTCCTCTATTTCTTCTACCAAGGAAGGATGAGAGAAAGTTTCTTTGTTTTCTAAGTGGGTTTTAGTAGGTGGTATAGGAGAATCCTCTAATTCAGCTGTTCTTTGACTTCCAAAAATCTTAAAGCTAGGGGTAGATGATGGTGAATCTGGTCTATGCCTTGAAGAAGATGGAGTTGTGAAAATCGAACTCTTGGCTTTAGCTATAAACCTTCCCCTAGAATCTCTTACTCTATGCATGTCATTTTTTTTATTTTTTATTTTTAAAAAAAATTGGGCTAATAATTCTCTTTCTGATCTTCCAGATCACACTAGGTGCAAGAAGAGAGCATACTTAAGAAATTACTAAACCAATAACTCTCTTTTCTGATCCTCCAGATCACACTAGGTGCAAGAGGAGAGCATACTTCAAGAAGTTATCAAGTTTTCCCTTCTTTTATGATTTTATATTTTTTTTAAGAAATTGGCTACCTAGTTACACTTCCCCGGCAACGGCGCCAAAATGTTTGGTCAATTTAGTGTGTCCTAAATTGCTGCATTTAATTGTCAATCCAGGAATCGTAAGCTGATGAAGTGCGGCGCACTATATGTGCAAGATAACCTCTTTCTTAACTTTTTGTCGTTTGTGGTCTTTCTAAGGTAAAATGGAAATTCTAAAGTGAAAAGCAAACTTGGTTATATTTGTTCAAGGAAGTGATTTCCCCTATAATGATTTACCAATCTTGAAACTTTAAAAGCAAATTGAAATTGACAATGACAAGACTTGAAAGAAAGTAAAAGTGTACTGCTGAAATGAAAAGGTGCTGCTAATCTAATGAATCAAAACAGAAAACTAGTGAACATGAAAACTAAACTATTCTTGCTGCCAACTGAACACAAAAGAAACTACGCTTATGGAAATTCAAAATTGCAATGAAATAAATCTAAATCAGATTACATCAATTCATTTTCTGACCCTTCATCATTAGACCGGCTATGACTTGCGGAAGTAATCATAAACAACTTGTGTAACTGATTATTTAATTTGCAGAAAGTAAACTAATACTAAACCATACACACATGATTCAATCCCTCGCCATCAGTCCAGCTGTGGCTTTCGTAGGCAACTGAAGATGTCATACATGATTTAATATATCTAAGTTTGCAGAAAAGAAACTAATACTAAACTACACATTTCATAATGCAGCCCCTCACCATCAGTCCAGCTGTGGCTTTCGGAGGTAACTGAAGACGCTATGAGCAGCTTAATATATCTAATTTGGCAGAAAAGAAACTAATACTAAACTACACATTTCATCATGCAGTCCCTCACCATCAGTCCAGCTGTGTCTTTCGGAGGCAACTGAAGACACTATGAGCAACTTAATATATTTAAATTTAACTACTGAATCAGAAAAACAAAACTGAAATGGACAAAGCAAGACTGAAGTTAAACAAATGCTATGAAAAGGAAACTAGCAGCAGAATAATGTTAGTCTCATATCATTAGCCAAAATACTATGAAAATGCCCAGGCTGTCTACCTAAAACCTGCACAAGAAAATTGATCAGTGATTTAACAATCATAAAAACATGAAAAACAAGAATGCAATGGAAATTATAGAAATGTATGAACAGAAATGAAACAACTATGAAATATGAACATGTAATGAATTATGATACAATGACTTTGTTAAAGAAATGAAATGAAATATATATACATTAATACACAGAACCTCGGCTGAGCAGGGGCCCTCTACATAGCTCTGGTACGATCCTCAAACACGAATTAAGTTATAAAACAGAGTTTTCTCACATTAAAAAGCAGTTCATTACAGACTGGTAGTATTACGGCTCAAGGCAGCATAATCACTACAAAGCTAACATAACAGAGTACGCACATCAACTATCAACTAACAACTCAACAACTAACTCTACGTGCGTATGCAAACGCTTTATATAAAGCAATAAACTGTAACTGTCTCCTGAATTTTATGATAGCAGCCAGCACGTAGACCACTAAGGCCACGGATATAGGAGTATGGCCATGTTGGAAAACGGATCTATGGAAGGTGGGCGCTTGAATTCAACTCGAGAACTTTGCACAGATGTCAATTAACCTCCGCAAGCTTGGAAACGGCCGTATGGATGTTTATATGCCACGAAACAGAGTCCAGCCGACATAGAACTCCATAGTTGACTTCCACGTGGATGGCTTTGACCGCGACTTTCTTTGACGAATTTACTTGAACCAATAGGACACGAACCATGTCCTCGTCATTCCTAGCCTGCCCATGTGGCTCGTTTCCCTTGTAGACACCTGTAGCATATAATTCCACAAAATAGCTGCGGAAAGTTGCAGCAGTTGCGGAAAGTGGCAAGTTTCCGCAGCTGTATGAACAAAATCTAAATCAAATAGAAAACACAAAAACATAATTAAAAACCATGTTAGATACCCTTTTGCACATGATATTGAAAATTTTGGAGGTTTAGGTGAGTGAAAAAGATATGGAAAAGTGTGTGGAAAAGAGGCAAATTCGGGACTCAACAGTCATCTTCCCTACAAACAACAGCGTTGGACTTGAGGTAGGCCTTCATCGCAAGTTGGTTTATTTTAATTAGGAACCTATGCCTTAGCGTGATATGATTGTTGCTAGACCCGATCTGGGCTAGTAGGGATCGCCTCTGTCCGCAGAGGGGATTTACCTCCACAAAAAATTGGCGACTCCGCTGGGGAGTTAGTTTGTTGTTTTCTTTATAAACTACAGACGGAGCCTGAAGTTAGCTAGATAGCCTTCGAAATGATCTTGCTTTGCATTAGTGAAATTAGATCAATGCTGCTTCAGTCAATCTCCGGTTTAGTTTATGAACTGAACACTTGGAGTATTGTCTTGTCTTTCGGTCGATTCTTGACTTTGCTTGCTTGATCAGCTCTTTTGGCTGGCTCTTTTCGTGAGTTTGGCTTTTGGTTTGAGCTCCAACATCACTGGTCTACTTCTTCGATTGCTTATTTTTATTTTTTCATAGCAAACTTGACTGGCACGCTTAATAGCCTGACAGTCGCGCCAATTGGTGCTAGTTGCCAATTTACTACCTGCGGAAATACTTTCATGGCGCTAGTTTCAACCTAACAGCCGCGCCAATGCTAAAAGGTGCTAGGGTTTTCTTGGTTTTGAACTTTCTAAGCCTGATCCATGGTTTTGGTTTCATTCCTTCGAATTCCTAAGTGTTCTGGAGCCTTCTTTGACTGACTGTGACCTTCATCCTTTGGTTGTTTTCCCATTTCTATCGATTTTACATTCTAGCCCTAGGGCATCTAGGTGCTATTGTGCGTCGAGCCTCCCTTGGGAGTTTGTGGTTTCGATCTGTTCAGTGAACTTTGTGATTACTTCTATGCATTCTTTTGGTGGTTGTCTATCATTTTATTGCGTTATTTGAGTGATTGGCTTCTTCTTCATTCGAATTCTGCTTTGTCTCACTTTGAGCCTAGATTACATGGTTCATTTGAGTCTTGGAGATTCTGCTTGAAGTGGTGAGTCTGGTCTTGGTTGGGAGAAATTCTTTGCTTTTTCATTTTTAGGCGTTGGTGCTTGTTGCCCGTTAGCAACCCACGCCAATTTTCCATTGGCACTAGTTTTCAGTGAGCAAGTCGCGCCAGTTGGCGCTAGTTGTCAATCATAAAGTCGTGCCAATTTTAGGGTGTGTGAAAATTGAGATTTTTTCCCTAAATCCTTCACCAATGTGTCTTTCCCTTCCAGTATTTTCACTGTATGAGCATAGATTACATTTCTCATTGTTTGAAATGTCTTATTTCCATGATTGTTTGATGTAAAAGGGAATGAATGCCTTGTTTTGATCTCATACTTTGGAAGTCCTTTTTGTGCTTGACCTCATAGGTCTTGTAGCCTTTTGAGGGATTTCGTGACAAAGTGTTTGAAACAATGATTGAATTCTTAGTGTTTTTTTACATCTCTTTTGCATTCATCCTTCATTAAGGAGATTTGCGTTCTTTTAGTTTTCGTCTCATAGTTTGCTTTTTGTTAAAATGCATTATATCACATTGCATTGAAAAGTATTTTTTGAGATCCATCATTGAACTTAGATTACATTGTTTAATGATCGAAAACTAGAAATCGCTTTGATTGCATTCTCTTTTATTAAAAGCATGCATTAAGTAGATTCTCATTTCATTGAAAAATGCATTGAGTGCATTCTTATAATTTGAAAAGGAAAAGGAGATTGTGCATAGATTACAATTGCATAGTTTTCGAAAAAAAAAGAGGATTTTTCATAGATTACATTGCATTATTCGCATCGTTGAGTGTTTGAAATTACTTTTGGATAGTGAAAGTCATCTTGTTTGGAAAAAAATTGTTCTCAGTATTGTTATTTGTTGCATCATTGTTTGAAGTTCTTCCCTTAACTAGATAGCATTCATCGAATTGAAAGATTTCTTTTCTCATATAGCTGCATATAGGAGATTGTCAGATGACATATGCTAGGGCCTTGAAACCAAGACATAATTGAAGATCAACCATAAAATTTATTCAATTTACACTAAGGCAGCATTGAAACATTAACAAAATATTTAGAGGTCTAGGCTGGAGACGTGTTCCGACGTCTTTAAACCTAGTAGTTTTCGTTCGCCTCTTGGCTTTAGATAGCACTAGTACGGACTTGTGCTCCCCGTACCGTCGCGTATATAAAGGGAGACCCCACTAGGTTGCTATCCTTTATCCATAGGAAGCCGAGTCTGTCGCCTTATACCCGTGATACACCGGACACAACATTTGAGGAGATTGCCTGCACGTATGTTAAGTCCTTGGTTGATTTCTCTTTCATTTTGAAACCAAGGTGTATATTGCAGTTCACGGATATCTGGTACACCCTTTTCCTAGATTCCAGAGTAGTCATTTTGATATTTTCTGACTCCTTAAATTTGAAAAGTTCATCAAGCGCTTGTCCTTTCATGCTTGTTTCCAATATGAAAGTGATAGAGTCACCTTTTTCCTGTTTCTTGACTCTTAAAATATGAAACGGTAGAGTTTTGTTTCAATGTTTTAAAAATTAACTGCCCACGAAATATTCCTGGTTAAATTTAGTTTCCTTAGGGTGTTGTTTTGAAGATCATTTCTGATGGCAACTTTTCCGGAGTTCACCAACCAAGGAATCCCCTCCGATGGGAATCTGGGTCCTTTTCCTCCATTTGGAAATGTTGGCGCTCCTTATATGGCAACGTTGTCCCTTCCTGGGTTAACTGTTGGGTTGCCTGTTTGGTTGTTCTCAACCTCTGTAGTCCCAAATGTCCCAGCTATTCAACCGTTTCCTCTGCCTGAACAACGTCTTGTTGATTCCAAGGTGGAACTCTCCCCTTCTTTGTCTATTTCTGCATCCTCCTCTTCTACTTCGCCTGGTGAAAGTCTGGATTCGAGTAACCAGGTGGCTAAGAAGAAGAAGAAGAAGACAAAGAAGAAGAAGTCTGACAAGAGAGAGGCTAAGGCTGCAGCTACTGCTTCTGAAGCACCTCCTCTTGATAAACCTTCCAACCCTCCATGGAAAGTCAATTTCCCTTGCATGTTATGCACAGGAGACCATCTTCTTTGAGATTTCCCTGGCATTCCCAAGGTACTCGAAGTATGGTCCAACAGTCGTCTGCCATTGCCTTTGGCTTCTGGGAGTCAGGTTGGGGGCACATATTCAACTGGTGCTGGTAAGACTCCTAAGAAACAGGGTAAGCTTATCAATCCATGTAAGTTGTGTGAAGGGTACCCTGCCATTCACATTTGTCCGTATATGGATGAAGCCAAGAGAGTTTTGGACAACTCAACTATTTCTACACCACGCCTCCCGGCTAGTTATAAACAGCTTTCTTTGAGTCTTCCACCAGCTGATCCTATGATTGGTCAAGAGTCATCCTTGGTCAATCCCGCTCCTCCGAAAATTCAAATTCAGGAATCCATCCTTAACCAACCATTGGTTGTGGGATCGGTTGAGCTGGTCCCTTCTACGGTGCACCAAGTATTTTCCATCGAGAGTGGATCTCATCCCCCTCAGGTTCTTCTTGTTTCTTCAGATTCCTTGGACTTGGGGAAAGATTCTCTTGTCCTTATATCTCAAGAAGATGCTCCTCCACCTCCCATAATGGAGGTCCCGGAGGATACTCCTCTCGCCTTCAAGATGGAGGTCGTGGAGCATGCTCCTTCCTCTTATGTAACACCAGGGGAAGACCATCTCGGTTCGATGGTAGCCCCTCCAAGTAGTTTGGTCACTTCCTTTGATTGGAATCGATTTGCGGGATACTACCTTCTGTTTTATGTGCCTTTCGAGATAACGGTATAGGCCTTTGGTCTAGTCGTACCTAGCACTATTATAGATGAAGGTGTGTCTGTTAGTATTTTATCCTCAACTACTTGGCATGCTTTCGGTTCACCGCCGCTTGTGCCTGTTACGCAGAATCTATTGACGTTTAACAGAAGATCTATTCAACCATTGGGGATCCTTCCAAGGTTACCTATTACTTTGGGAGGTAAAACCATCCATATGGACATGATGGTTGTTCCAGGCCCCTTGGATTTCAATCTGCGGCACGATTACACCTATGCCATGGGAGCACTTGTCTCCTCCCTTTTTTGTGTGGTTTGTTTTCCACATGAAGGACGGATCGTGACCATTGATCAACTTTTGTTCTTTGGTCCTGATATGGTAGCTGGCCCGCCATCATCCCTTCCTAGTTTTTATCCACCCGTTGTATCTGCCCCACCACAGGTCAACTATGTGGCTACCTACCCCATGCCTGTACTCAGTGATAGTGTTGTTGTGCATCAGGGGCTGGGGGCATTGGGTCCAGACTTCCAGGATGTTTTTCTCCCATCTGGTGTGGAACTCTTGGAAGCCATGACTTCTTGTTAATTATGATGAGGTTAGTTAGAGCATATTTCCTTGTCTTGTGTCAACCTCCTTAAAAAATGAAACAAGGTTGTCGGAGCATGGTTCTTTTCATGTGTCAAGCTCCTTAAAAAATGAAACCGGATCTGGTCGAAGAAGAGTTCGTTTTCTTACGTCAAGCTCCTTAAAAAATGAAACAAGTTGGTTGGAGCAGAGTTCCTTGTCTTGTGTTAATCTCCTTAAAAAATGAAATAAGCTCTTCAGAGCATAGTTCATTTTCTTGTGTCAGGCTCCTTAAAAAATGAAACAAGGTCCCGAGGATAGTTCTTTTAATGTGTCAACCTCGTTAAAACAATGAAACACATTCCCGTTCAATTTGAGTCTTTGATAAGATCTCGTAAAATCCCAGTCGAGTCTTTCTCTTGATCTCGTAACTTGAACCTTCACTCCACCTGCCTTTCATATGGATTGAAGCTTGGGGGGCATGTCCCTCGAATTGAGTCACCATGCGGGGGGCATGCTTACTTTTTTCAAGCATAGTTTGTTTCCGTTTCAAGCTTGTGTAAAAATGAAACCAATTTCAAGCATAGTTTATCTTTCTTTCAAGCTTGTGTAAAAATGAAACCAACTTCAAGCAGAGTTTTCTGATTTCAAGATTGTGTAAAAATGAAACCATTCCCATTTTACCTCTTGTGATTGCCATTTTATCAGCTTGTATTTGCCAGATGAGCCTTGGTTTTCTCATTCCATCGTCACTATCTGCTTGGCCGATCATATGCCTTCACTTGCTTGTTTTACCCGTTCCTGAGGAACCGCTACGATGAGTGGTCTTGTTAGCCAGCCTCTTAACCTTTACTTGTTCTGAGCAGTTCCACCATTATCGAAACCAGTTGCTACCCTTTATACCACTCGTTCCTCCACTGGGAGGAGTCATCTTTCAACTCTTTTCTGACTCTTGAAAACTGAAAATATTGCTGAGTCACTTGTCGTTTTGATCTCATTAAATTGGTTGTGAAACGACATCTACCCAGTATACGTTTACCCCTTTTTCGGGCTGGGATAGATTACTTACGAAAAAGGAATACCCTAGCCTATCACAACTAGGAGGTTTTCTCAGACATAGTTTTCTACCTTTTCGAATCTGAGGAACTATTTACGAAAAGGGACCATTGGAGTTTACTTTTCTGCTGTCTTTTCAAACTCTCTAAACATGAAAAGATGCCGAGTTCTTCCTTTGTCAGACTTGTTAAACCCTGATGACATTGGATTCAGTCGTGATGATGATATTTGAGTTTCTCCTTCCTAAGGCTCGTTAAATGTACTAGGATGGATTCGTCCGAAGGACAGACTTATATGACAAGCATATGGTATCCTCTTCAAGCTTGTGTAAAAATAAAGAGGTACTCGCCATAAATGGTGGGGAAAAATGGAACCAGTATCATTGTCGTGTCGGCAGTATGTCACTCTTGAACATGGCACGTGTCTGCATTCGTGTCGGGTTGGGGACATCTCATCTCATTTTCCACTTACCTCCGTGGGTTTGGGTGATCCCTTTTGACCTCTCATCTGCTCTCTACCTCGTCATCATGACCTTTGATATTTTGATGTCAAATACTGTCAAATCCACTATCGTGTTGCCAATATTTTCAAGAGAAGTTGACCTCTGCAAAATTTCAACCTTCCTCTCATTCTCATCTGATCAAGATTCACAAAGACATTATGTTCCTCTATCTCACGTCGATGATGTGGAAAACACTATGGCTCACCTTCAATCAAGGTCACTTCCTTTTGACTTCAGCTCATTATCGAGGAAGCTGATCTAGAGACTCCCTTCTAGTACCTTGGAGCCTGCATGCCTCAATGGCAGGTTCTTCGCGTTTGACGTGAGGTCTTCATCATTGGCCTTTGATCGAGTGATTCTACGGGTGTTCGACGCCAGCTCACTAATTCACATGCCGTAGATTGTACCTATAGTACCTTGAGGGCCATTTTCATTATTCGTGGTACCTCTCACATCTGTTAACAACTCTCATCATTGGCTGGTAATCAGGTGATGTTATTGCATGTTCGACCTTAGCTCACTTATTTGCATGCTTGAAATTGTACTATGTTCGGGTCGAGATGGAGCACAAGACCTTGGATTTTGGCTGTTGGAATACAGGCTGTGATTTTATGGATTATTATGATTGGTTACATGACTCACTGATTGGATGGCTATGACCATACCTAAGTCTCTTTATCGATCCTTATTGGATGGTTGCGTCCATACCTTGGATCTAGATTCTTGTATACTCTGTTATGGATGGCTGTGCCCATACCACATATATATCATGTATTTTAGATATCATTTGTACTCCTCTCCGCAGGTTTTCCGATGGCAGTGTTTTCAGTTGGACACGTTCTCGTAAATAATTTCACCCATCTCTCTCTTTCGGGCCTCATGCTTTAGGGGGCATCCGTTACACAACAATTTGTCACCGTCCCTACAATTCCCCATCCTACACATTCGAGGGCTTATTCTGTGACCTATGAGCAATGACATGATCTGAAAACACTTTCATGGCATTCCCCTAGACATGGACTTTCATTCCCCTGAAGACAAATCCTTGTGAAAAACCCTAAAAATAGCCTTTTCATCCTTGGCGCGACTAGCCATTGTTATACCTGCGCCAATGGGGGAAATATTCCAAATAGGGCACGCCAATTGGCGCTCTATCTCAGAGTCGCACTCGCGCCAGGCTTAATAAAGGGTTTTTTTTTAAATAAATGGCGGAATATTGACTCCAACCAACTCCTGAACTGGGCTCTAAATCGAGTTGGGACGTTTGGCTCCGGTTCTCCATGTAGAGGAAGTAGTTTTCCACCTCTCATGGAAGCTTCCTTGAGGATAGGGCCAATCCCATGATTGTAGGGATCCCAACTCCCCTTCCACCATCTATATAAGCTTGACATTTCCCTTTGCGAGCTAATCTCCAAGAATCTCCAAGAGCCTTCATAGCCTAAAGAATGCTGCAAGAGTTTTGATAGTCCTCATAGTGCCAAATCAATAGCAAGGAGATTGATGATCGAAGAGAGAGGCTTGCCCCCATTCCTGACAAGCTTTACCAAGACGTATTCCGCTGACGACCTGCTGAAGGAAGGTTCAGCATCAGAGCCTGGTTGAATTTTACTTTGTATGAATTAATGATAAGCGACTTTGGTTATGGTTCCACTCATATTGTTCATTATGATCATGAGTTGTGTCTTCTCTGACTGATACATAATTGCATATATCGGGTTTTACGCTTGTGTTTGTTGTGTTTCTTGTGTGTGCAGGTGTTCAATCACGGTGAGCGAGAGGATTGTGATCTGCCGGAGCAAAGAAATGGGAGAGTCATCTTCCCTACAAACAATAGTGTTGGACTTGAGGCAGGCCTTCACCGCAAGTTGGTTTATTTTAATGAGGAACCTGCACCTTAGCGTGATACGACTGTTGCTAGACCCGATCTGGGCTAGTAGGGGTCGCCTCTATTTGCAGAGGAGATTTACCTCCACAACAGAGGTATATCCATTATTGTGCACACATCATTTTTAAAAACTACATTGTAAATTTTGTTTATGAGCTGCCCAATGCTCCAAAGAATACACTTCAAGCTAGGAACATAGTATACGTCTGGCACAAATTTCTGCTCACCATTTCTTGCACGGATACTAACTCTGCCTTTTCCCTTGATAGAAATCTTAGTATCCATTCCTATTGTTACTTCTGATTTAACTTCTTCATCAAGATTGGAAAACATTGCTATATTTCTAGCCATGTGATTACTACAACTTGAATCTAAGAACCATACATCACCTTGTCTATCTTGTGCTACATTACATGTTAACAACACATTCTTTGGGTTCTTTTCTTCTCTTGCTACATTAGCATTCTGCCTATTATTCATGTCATTTTTCTTTTTCCTACACTCATTGGCATGGTGCCCATATTTTTTACAATAATGACACTGGACATTGGATTTGTCATACCTTTTTCCTTGAGCATGTTGGTGTCCACCTTGCTGGCTGCTGCATTGGCCGTGATTTTGATTCTGACTGTTGCTCCTTCCATGTGAATGTGAAGAGTTCTTTCTTCCTTCTCTATTTTGGCTTCTGCCTCTTCCTCTTCCTCTTCCTCTGCCTTGACCTCTTCCTCTTCCAAAATTCATTTGGGTCTTGAAGGCATGCCATAGAGATGAGTTTTCATTTCTAACCAATCTCTGTTCATGAGTCGTCAATGATGCATGAAGTTCATCTACTGTGAACTTTGAGAGATCTTTAGTCTCTTCTATGGTGGTAACAATAATATCAAACCGTGAGGGTAGATTCCTTAGAAATTTCTCCAAATTCCTTATTTCTTCAAGTGTCTCTCCATGAGACCTTATCTCATTTACCATCCCAATCACATGTGTGAGGAATGAGTCTATGTTATCAGACTCTTTCATGAAGAGAGTCTTAAAATCTTTCCTCAGAAATTTTAGTTTTGTTGTCTTCACTTTCTCCATACCTTGATAGGCTATCTTCAGAGTATCCCATGCATCCTTGGATTTCTTAGCTGCTTCTATCCTTGGAAACAAACTCTCATGTACTTCTTTATAGAGATAGAAGAGGGCTTTAGAGTCCTTCTTCTTATTGATCTTCAACAATTCCTTATCTACCTGTGTTAAGGCATTAAACTCATTTTAATCTATTGGTTCTTCAAATCGTCTTCTACAAATTCCCATAAGTCCTGAGAGGAAAACAAGGCTCTCATGGTGATTGCCCAATAATCATAGTTCTTCCCATTGAACTGTGGGACCTGAGCATTTCCAATACTCATCCTTGTGTTGGCTCCTGCCATGCCTAACACTTTGAACTATGCTTTATATCCTGACTGTGATTTTTAAATAAACTGACTGTCTTCAAACAGTAACACCAATTCTGTTTTGAGAAATACCTTGGATTCTACCTGAGCCTTCACACTACTGGAGAAAATTCTGCAACAAAAAAATCATTCCTTCAGCTTCTTTGACACCTTCAAAGAGCTTGGACTACCTCTGATACCATGTTGGAAATTTCTGAATATTCCGAACACACAGAGGAAATAATATTCCTTAACTCAAACACAGAGATTAAAAAAGATAGAGATGTGGACAGAGAGATGGAGAAAAACTTTCTATTTCATTAAAGTTGAAAAATATTACAAAATACAATATTTCATCAGAACTACAGTTGTGGATTCATCAAAATGTTCCGCACTGTGTTTTTCATTTGCTGCTTTCACACAGTTTTTATGTTGTGACAACACCCAGTCTTTTGTTGCGGCAACATGCAGTCTCCTTTGCAGCAACACATAGTCTAGTTGTGGAAACACATAGAGCTTCCTATAGCTGCTTCACACACAGCGTCAGCTATGGCAACACCCAGTTCCAGTTGTGGAAACTCACAGAAACAGTTGCGGCAATACCCAGAACAGTTGTGGCAACACAGACAGTGTCCTGTAGCTGCTCCAAAACACAACGCTCTTGTTTTTCTATATTTTCTACTATTTCTCTCTGTATTCTCTCTCTATCTCTGCACTCTATCTACTCTTACAAAATAAAACTGTCTATTACATTATAAAAATCTATGACATAAAACTTTAAAATTCAAAATTCAAATTATATCCTTTTGCGCTCCTTTTTCATATACAGGTAGGTGGGAGGTAACATGGTGCAGACCACGATTTGATGGATTAGTAGATGGTTGCGGCCAGGTTGCTGATGCAGGGATTCAAACCTAGAAATTTAATGCACGGTTGAGTGTAAAAAAAATAGATCAAGACTTCCCTGCTCCCGTGAAATCAAAAATTTGAATTTATGTCCTTCTTCTATTTTGTTTGTAGTTGGAATTAATTTCCAACACTCCCCCTTAGTTACAACTGCCGTTATCTTGCATACCCAGACATTCTCTGAGATAATTAAAACTTTTTTGCCCCAATGGTTTTGTCAAAATTTCATCAAATTTCTCCTCTGTTCTGCAATGTTTTAGAACAATTTCTCCATTGTTCACTAACTCCCTGATGTAGTGAAACTTAGCATCTATGTGTTTCATTCTCTTGTGAAACACATAATTCTTAGACAATGCTATGGTTGAGCTATTGTCACAATAAATCACTATGCCTTTTAACTATTCATGACACAAACTTCTCAACATTCTTCTCATCCACACTGCTTGACACGCTGCTGTTGTAGTTTCCACATACTCTGCCTCTGTTGTAGATAATGCTACAATAGGTTGTTTCTTAGAAGCCCATGAAATGGCTCCTGAACCCATATGAAAAACATAATCAGAAGTACTTTTCCGGTCATCAATACTTCCAGCCCAATCACTGTCAGTATAGCCAATTAACTCAGAATTTTCTGAAGTAGTATACAAAATACCATACTTTTTAGTTCCTTTCACATACATCAGAATTATCTTTGCTACCTGCCAATGTGCTTCTTTTGGCCTTTCCATAAATCTGGAAATTAAACTAATAGCATGCATAATATCTGGCCTAGTTGCAATCAAATACATAAGGATGCCAACTATTCTCTTGTACAAACTAGGATCAAAATCCTTGCTGCTGTCCTCTTTTCTGAGTTTCAATCCCATTAAAGTGGGTGTTATTGCTACCTTGCAATCCTGCATATTAAATCTTTCTAAAACTTCATTAATATATTTTTATTGTGAGATAAAAATCCCATTTTCATTTTTCTCTACTTCTATTCCTAAGAAGTATCTCAGTAATCCCATATCAGTCATCTCAAATTCATCCTTCATGACCTTTTTAAAATTTTCAATGAGGTAATCATCATTACCTATGAAGATCACATCATCAACATATAAAACAACAATCAACATCTTACCATCTTTCTCCTTGATGTATAGTGTGGGTTCTCCTTCACACTTTTCAAAACCATTTTCCAGTAGATAGGAATCTATCCAACTGTACCATGCTCTTGGTGCTTGTTTCAACCCATGAAGAGCTTTCTTCAATCTACAAACTTTGTGTTCTTTGCCCTTTTTCTCATAGCATAGAGGTTTTTCAATATAAACCTCTTCCATTAATACTGTTATCTCTCAGGTTTTCCTAGAAGTTGTGTAAGAGGAAAGTATACCCGAGGTAACCAAAAACCAACCTTTTAGATGCAGGATCTAGCCAATATGCATCCAGAGAGGGCTCTCTCTTTATGATTTATCTTTGTTCTTGGAAGGTTTTAGGCTAGTTATAAATTCAAAGTTTGTTTTGGGAAAATGGTGGAATCCACAGACTAAGGGCAAGGTTGAGAGCTTTCAGTCCATTGGGCTATGGAGTCAAAGGATGGCTTTACTGGATTTCTATTCTAAGCACAAGATGGTATTACAGGGCAAGATAGCTAGACAGAGAACAATCCTTAAAATTTAAAGTGGATGGGATGATCTTGAAGGGATGAAAGGCGGCTAAGAATCTTTCACCATGTTCAAAAGAAAGAAGTGAAATGACTACAAACAAAGAGCAATGAAGAATTCTTTATTATAGTAATCAACAATGTTTAAATTAGCAAAGCAGGAGCATTTAAGAATTCATGCTTATAACTAATTTAGAAGAAAACATTAAGAATAACCACATTTGAAAACAGAGTACAATTAAGCAAATTCTGTTTCAATCCTTTATGTAAATTATTCAGAAATGGATATGATGGTATTATAAACTAATATAAAATTTCGGACAAAGGGTAGAAACACTTATTGAACTGTAGTCCAACACATGAATCCTGCAACAAGTCCAGTGCTTTCAAATCGTCATCCAGCAAGCCACAAGTAAATTTCTCCAAAAGCTTTTATTCCGAAACTATCAATGTTACAGCAGAGTAATAGAATCCACCCTCAATACTCTCTTTGAGGGTTTATTTATACACAAAATAATCTTAAACAATCTTACACTATCTTAGCCAATAACCTAGGTTGACTTAAAGCATTATTTACAAACAAACAAGAGACAAATGGTCTCGTGGATAGAATAATGTGTAACTGCCGATGTGCTGTTCCTTTCTTCGTGGACGTGCTGGAGGTAAGTGCTAAAATAGGGCTCTGTGCTGTCCCTTGCAGTCTTTCTTTGGCTTGTTGGACACTCTTTATTTTCACGGATACTCTTTAACCTTTTCACCTGATACTCTTTCATCTGTTTTTCTGTTTTTACCATTTACTTGATAGTAAAGATAAATTCTCATCCTGAAAACAACTTTCATAGAATTTCCAACATTTCTTTCCACCATTGATCATCTGGTATCATAGTTTTTCTGAGCTTTCTTAAAGTTTCATCTGCTTCAGTAAGTTTATAAAAGGTGGGCTCATTCGGAAATAGATATTTTATTTCATGTTCCAGATGAAATAAATTCCTCACTTTATCATAAATACTTTTCCCAGTTGGTAATGTCGATTCTGATGAGCTAGTAGAACCAACAGCTGTATTTTTAGCATGAGCCTTTATTCTCTTCTCATAGGTTTCCAAGTCTAATATTTGATCTTCTGTGAGCATGGGACTTGGTAACCCACTATCCAGCAAAGCTTGAAATTTCTCTCTAAAAGTGTTGATATCAACCAAAATGTCTATACACTTTCTTTCTAAATTTTGCATGAAAGTCCTCTTGGTGAAAACTCTCTTTGCTTCCAAAACTGCACCTGTCCTGTCATCAATTCCTAACAATGCAAGCTGTTGTTTTGTTCTGGAATTCAAAAATTGAATGAGCTGATTGGCCTGCTCAGGCCTGCCTCTTAATTCATTTCTGGTCCTGTTTATTTCTTCTTGGGCTATTTTAACCAGCTCATTTTGTTCAAAGATAGCTTGAATGGAGGGCCATATGACCTTTATTAACTCTATGATGTTACCCCAAAGAATGTCATTTATTTCCTTTAGAGGCTTTTCCAAAGAAAGATCCTTTTCCAAAGCCTCAACCTATTTTTCCAATCTTTTTATCTCCCTGGTGTTATCAACAGCTGTCTTTTTAGATGTGTCATATTTTTCCTCCAATTTTACTAATTGCAATTTTGTTTCTTGGAGTTCTGTGACCCTCAGTTGCAAACTCTCCATTTGTTTTATTAAGTCCTCGGAACTCAAGCCAGAAGTGTTCACTTGAGATGGCTGTATCTGTTGTCCTGCTGTTGTAGTACCTGTTGTTGATGTCTGCCTGATAGTTTCCTGTTCTTGCAATGCTTTTTCCAATGCTTTCTCTGTTTCATTTAGTCGCTCAATCATATTTAGGAGCAACTCCATCGTTTCTTCCTGTGAATTCCCTTTTATAACTTCTTGGGTCTGAGGGTGCCTCAAGGCTGGTAATTTTAGCTGTTTTCTGAGTGCAGCTATATCATCCTCTTTCTTCTTTATCAATGCCTCAATACCTTTAATGTCTTTGGGATTGTGACCCAAACCAATGATTATCTCTTCTAGAGACTTTATTCTATTATCCTTGGCCTGTGAGGAGGCCTTTTCAATTTTCAATTGTGCAGTAGTGTTGTTCAAAGAATTCTGCAGCGTTAAAGCTGCCATGGCCTTGTTGGTGAGAGTAGAATAAACCATTTCCCCAGTCTGTCTATGTAGCTCTATCTGGTCCAGGGGATGGATATCCTTTGCTAAAACTTCAAAATTTGTTCTGATGTAATCTGTTGCTGAAGTTGGTTTTGGCACCTTTGCTTTGAAGTGGCTCATCAACATTTTACCTTGTGAAAGGTCAAATGCTGACATTAGCCTTTCTTGATTATGGGGAGCCATATTCATATACTGATCATATACCTTCATTTTCAATGGATCATTCTTTGTTTTAATATTAATGAAGGTTCTTTTAATATCTCCAGTGTCTGTCTTTGGCGGTCTGAAAGAAGATACTTCAGTGCTTAATTGCTTTTGTATCCCTTTCTGGCTTATGTTTGTTTCACTTGCTGTGCCAGTTTGCTGACTATCTTCCCTTCCATCATCAAATACTTCATCTATAATTTCTACATCTGGAAGAGGATCTGACTTGTGTTTTTTAGTTGGATGTGCCTGTGAGGTTCCTTTTGGAGGTGTGGTATCTGGAACCTGCCTCTTTTTCCCTATTTCCACATTTAATGGAGTTTGCAACTCTGGAACTTGGATGTGCTTTTCCTGTGTGGGAGAAACCTGTGATTGTTCTGGTGCTTTGGAAGTCTGTGGTTTTTCCGCCATGACCAAAGTTTCAATGACCTGAACTACAGGTTCTTTTCCTTTACCCTTGGGTTCTGCTGCTACTGATGGACTGCTTTCCTGTAATGCTTGCTGTAGAGTGGCTGCTGAAGATGTGCCAATGTAGGGTACCTGCTTTTAGACGGAAGATGGTTCTTTAACAGGTAACAGGTAATGGCGGGACCGTTCTTCAACACGGGCGCAGCGAAATCTTGGAGTAAATTGGTCAATTGCAGTGGAAATTTGAAAATCGCAGCGGGAGCTCTGTCGTTTTCAGAATAACGAAAATAAGAGGAAAAAATATGAAAAAATGGCTTTATTTACAAGTCAAAAGGGTTTTTATTTTTTCGAGGTGTGACGTCATTGACGTACGGGGTGACGCATGCAAAGTCGGGTGATAAGCGGTAAGCGGTAAGCGCCCGCACTGCTTTTGGTCGATGGTGGTTTATATCGGAAGGGCAACGATTCCACAGGATGATCGCCACGTGGAGGGTGGACTATTCAAAAACCACCCATCCCCCGCTGGTTAAAATGCTGACAAGGGATGGGCAGCGGGGTGAACACTGGCCATTGATCTATGAAGGGGTGATCCAACGGCTGAAGAGATGGGGGAACATGCGGAGGACTCAGGTGTGGGCCCGTCGGGTTTTAAATCAGTTTAACGTTTAATTTAATTACCCCGGGAGATATTTAATAGGCGGAAAGGTTATTAACTAGTCCTGATGACTAATTAATCCCGTGTGCGTAATGAAAGGGGTTGCGGCGGGGGTTTGGTTAAGTGGAATGCCATGTGGACAAACCACGGTGGCACGAAATTTTCCCGAAGTTTTATTTATATTTTTGTATTTAAACACACATATCGCATGTTTAAAGTTTTTATATATGTATATTTTATTTATATGGTAAATTAATTAATACAACTAATTCACCATAGGGGCGGGATTAATGTATAACGCTATATTTTAACCAAAGGGCTTATAGAAGTGGGTTTTAATGAATATTAGGGAGGTAAATACTTTGGTCAAAACATTATAATAAAGGGGTTTTTGGGGTATATATAAACAAAGGAATTATATACTTAGGATAGGGTATTTCACTAGGGATTTAGTAAATAGAGTTAAATGTTAATATGGCAAAGGACAAGGAAACTCAAAATATTTTTACATATCTAAGAAAGTGATCACTTGTGAAGTAAATTGCAACATTTTATCTCCAACACTTAAACTTAGAATAACAAGTTATTTTGAGGAATTTTTATGGAATTTTGCATCACTTTCCTAAGTAAAATAGGATTTTACTTAGGAAAAAGTTAAAGATGGAAGATAACAATGATGAATTATCTCAAGTGCTTAGGTCTTTTTGATCATTAGGCCGAGGGTCCGGTCCCTCCAGAAGTCAAGGAAATGCCTTGAGCCCCTTTGATCTCAAATTACCTTAGTACTTTTGGGGAAATTAGTAAATCTCTTGAGGGGGAAAAATGATGAGGGAGGTTAATGAATTTGACTTTGCTTGCTGTGATTTTCCAGTGTATTTCCTGCTTTAGTACTTGTGATGAAAGTGAATGATCAAAAACATGTAGCAGCATCATTCATCAGATAACACTTTGCAGCACCATCTACCTACCCTATCTACTTAACATTACCATTTTCTCTTCTTTATTAGGGTGCATTTAGACTTGCAAACCCTTTTCAATCTTTTTCTTTTTACATGATAAATCTATCTATTTCTACCCTTATTACATCCAAGGGCTCAGATTAAACTGTTGAGCACCTTTTATTCACTCTACCTATCTACCTATCTTCCAAGATTAAACTGTTTGGTCAGATATTTATTCTCTAATCTATAACATGAAATTGAAATATGAGTAAGCCAAGTTTAAACAGTTTGACTTATTCATAAATTGTGGCAAAAGTTTGACAAGCTGCACACAATTGATTTCTTACAAAAATGAAATAGCAGTGGCATTTGGATTTGCACACTTTCCTTGGTCTATTTTTTGCTTGGGGTTCATTTCTTTCACTTTTTTGACCATTTTATTCTTTTTACCCTTTGATCTTTCTTTTAGGGTATACCCTCTTTACATTTTTTAAATTTTTTGATTTTTTGGTTTTTTTAAGAATATGGAACACCTTTGCTCAAGAAAGAAGGTTTGAACATATTCCATAATTCAATCAAGACAATCATGAAAGATGAAACCTATTGGTATAGGAGGCTAACACTGGCTCCACTTGGGGATGGCTTTTCCTTGTGGAAAGTCAAGAACAGCAGGTCAGATGCCTCAAAATGTCTTCAAACTGAAAGTATGAAATCTTCCTTCTTCTGGTAGCTTTGTTTTACATATGATAGTGAAACTTTTGGAACTTAGGGCCTTCACTTCGGGCTTCAATTTCAAGAAGTCACCATCCAATCCAAACTGCATTAACAAAAACAAAACAAACAAAAAATAATATATTATGTACAAGTTAGAAACATTAAAACACTCTAGTAAATTGGATCAAAATAATGCTTGAGCATTCAACCATTGACTGGTCCTTCTTCAACTTCTGAATTGTCCAAGTCCTTCAAAAAGTAAGTGTTGTTTCCCTGCAAGGCATGAATGATATAAGGCCCTTTCCACAAGAAATCAAACTTTCCATGTTTCCCTTTTTCTTCTCTTCTAGAATCCCATCTTAGGACCTTGTCTCCTAATTGAAAATCCTCTGCTTTAGTCCTTTTATCAAACATTTTCTTTAACTTTTCTTGCATGACTTGTGATCTTTGGTAAACCTCTTCCCTGGTTTGTTGTAGGTGAATTGTTTGATTAATTCTTCTTTGAATTTCATTTGGCTCCACTTGAGCCTCCTGAAGTAATTTCATAACAGGAATTCCTAAAGATGATGGGAATCTTGCTTCAATGCCATAAACTAACTCATATGGACTAGTTCCAATGGATTTCTTAGTTGTAAGTCTGTCTGCCCATAATGCATTGGTTAATTTCTTGTGCCAGTTCTTTTTATTTTCCTCCAACAATTTCTTAATGATATTGATCAAACTTTTATTGGAGGATTCTGCTAGTCCATTACCCTGAGGGTAATAGGCTGTTGAATGGCCTAAAGTAATATGATATTTATGGCAGAAACTAATCATTTTCTTTGATTTAAATGCAGCAGCATTATCTGTTATAATCTTTTCTGGACATCCAAATCTTGAAAGTATGTTTGTTTCTAGAAACCCTATGATTACAGAATCATTGGACTGTCCACATGGGATGGCTTCAATCCATTTGGTGAAGTAGTCTGTGGCAGTTAAAATCCATCTGTGTTGCCCTGAAGAAGGAGGATGAATTTCTCCAATAAAATCTAACCCCCATTGTTGAAAAGGTCTTTCTGTGGAAACTGGTTTTAAAGGCAATGGTAACAACTTTATTTTACCCTCAAATATCTGACACTTGTGACAAGTTGTTACAAATTTCTTAACATCAGAAAATAATGTTGGCCAGTAGAAACCGGCCCTTAAAATTTTGTCTGCAGTAGATTTCTAGTAGAGATGTCCTCCACAATCACCTGCATGAAATTCATTAAGAATTTTATCAGCTTCATCTTTTAAGAGACAATTCAACAAGATTCCTTCATGATTTTTCCAAAATAAAGTGCTATCTAAAATACAATATTTCAAAGATGTCATTTTTAAAAATCTTCCTTTGGTTCTGGACAACCCTGGAGGAGTCTGCAGGTTTAATAAAACATAAATTATATCAGTGTACCAGGGTGAATCTAAGAAAGCTTGACTGATCTGAGGAGTCGCCATCTCCTGCTCGTTATCCAGTTCATTGAGGTATAAGGCTTGGCAATTAGTTTATGTCATAAGTTGTGCTAAACCTTGGCCCTTTATAAGTTTTGTTGGCTTGATCTCAATATCATATTCCAAAATGGTAGCTATCCACTTACCTCGTTTACCTTCAATGCCATCTTGAGTCAAAATATCTTTAACTACTGCATTAGGCACATAAGCCATCACATGAGAATATAATATGTAGACTCTGAAATCTTTGATTGCTTTTACCAATGCAAAAGCCTGTTTTTCCATAATATTGTATTGTAGAGATGCATCCCTCAGTGCTTTACTAAAAAATGCTATTGGCTTTTCACACCCTTGGTCATCTTTTTGAAGTAAAACAGCTGCAACAGTATGTTCAGAAGCAAATGAAAAAATAATAAAGTCTCTATCAAATTTAGGACTGGTCAAAACTGGGGTCCTTGTTAAAGCCATTTTAATTTCCTCGAATGATTGTTTGGCTTCTACAGTCCAGTCAATGCTTGAATCTTTCCTCAACATGTTAGTTAGTAATCTAAGTAACTCTGCTAGACTAGAAATAAATCTTCTCAAGAAATTAATTTTCCCTATGAATGCTTGCAACTCTTTTATGTTTCTGGGGTGGGGTATTTGCAAAATTGCTTGAATTCTTTCTGGATCAATCCTAATGCCATCTTTAGAAATAATGTGCCCTAAGAGCTTTCCTTCTTCCAAACCAAACAATGACTTCTTAGGGTTTAAAGAAATTCCATATTTTTTGCACTTTATAAATACTTGCCTTAGGTGATCTAAATGTTCTTGATCTGTTTTAGAAAAAACAGTCAAATCATCTAAGTAAATGACCAGAAAATCATGTATCTCTTTAGCAAAAGCAATGTCCATTGCTCTTTGAAATGTAGCTCTTGCATTCTTGAGCCCAAATGGCATTTTGACATATTTAAACGTACCCCATGGTGTGGTAAATGCTGTTTTATCCTGATCATCAGGATGAACCAGAATCTGGTTGTACCCTGAAAATCCATCCAGTAGTGATATTCTCGAAGATCCAACAACTCTTTGCAGAATGTGGTCCATTTTCGGCAGAGGATAGTTGTATTTTAAAGAAACTTTATTCAAATTTCTTAAGTCGACACACAATATAATTTCTCCTGTCTTTTTCCTTGTTGGTACCAGGTTAGAAACCCATTCTGAGAATCTGATAGGAGCTATAATCCCTGCTTCAAACATCCTTTTGATTTCCTTTTCAATTGAGGGTAATAGAACAGGATTTATTCTCCTAAGCTTTTGTTTAAAAGGTTTCTGGTCTGGTTTTAAAGGTATAGTGTGTTGAATGATGGATGTATCATAAGATTTGAGGTCTTCATAACTCCAGGCAAAAATATCCTGGAATTCTTTTAATAGTTCAACATATTTCACCTTTTGATCTTTTGGAAGGGATTTGGACAACTTAACTATTTTGGGATGTTCTAGGGTTCCTAAGTTGCATTCTTCCATATCGGCCTTAACAGGTTCCATTTTAGGTCTGAATGGAATATCATTTGAGTCAAACAGATCTTCCAAAGGTGTTAATCCTTTGGGTAATTGATTATCTTTCAAATTAATGATTTCTGTTTCATCATCTATGATCTCATCAAATTCCATATGTTTCAAATTTTGCATGTCTTTTTCAGTGAATGTGGTAGGATGCAGCATATGAATTGCATTTTCTCTTGAAATTTCTATTTTTTGTTCTTTTTCTTGATCAAATTCATCAATAGTTATGTCTTCATCTATATTACAATTAGAAAACTCATTTTGAAGTGTCAAAAAATTATTGATTTGATTGTTATTCACAAATACTTGCCAATTCAAAAGATTATCTGGTATAGCAGGCCTATGCCTAATTTCAGCTGAAAACTGATGATTAGGGTCGAAAGGTAACTTGCATGTACTAGCAAACATTGCTAAGCTGTGAGCATGCAAGTTTTGTTTCCTGGGAATCTTGGCAAGTTGGGCTTGTAAAAATGTGTTGAGAATCTCTACAACTGTCTCTCGGTATTGTTTCAGTCTCATGTCTTTTGTTGCACATTCTCCTTTAATCTGTTGGATGATTAGTTCGGAGTCACCTATGATTGATACCCTAATACCCCCTAACTTCTTGACATGTTTAAGCCCTAATAAAAGAGCTTCATACTCTGCCATGTTGTTAGTGCATTTGAAATTCAACCTATAAGCATGACCCTCTGCATGATTGTTCTCTACATTGTGTAACCAAATCCCAGCTCCTGCCCCTAGTCTGTTTACTGAGCCATCAAACTCTAAATGCCATAGAATTTCATGTTCATAATCTTCATCAATTGTTTTAAAGTTTTTCTTGACAGGAGCTAGTTGTTTAGTTTCTTCAGGTATTTCTTGATCATCTGTTGTTTCTTTGTTTTCAGAGATTTCTTCAATTTTAACAGTGGTTTTGTTTATGGTTTCCAATTCTGGAGCTTCTATTTCAGTAGGAAGATCTGACTCAGCATTGTACAAAATAAAAGAATCCATGTCAGAATGTACAGAGTAAACAGGGAAGTTTTCAGGCTTCTCATGGCTACTTACTAAGTACTTCATCAAGGTTTCTCTATATAATCTTTTAAGCTGACCAAATACTGAAATAGTTGCATAAGACATGTCTAGTTGAATAGATCCTCCAAGTTTAGCACCCCAAGATCTAGACAATAACATACCATATTTTGGTGGAATATCGGCAACTACTATGTCCATTAAAACAGACTTAGCAGGGTATTGGACCAAAGTGACACACAGATCTTTAATCAAACCTAAACATTTTACCTGACTGGAATCAAATGAAAACAAATCTTTATACGGTCTGGTAATATCTAGATTCAATCTTTCCATTACTGCTTTTGGCATCAAATTGTGAGACGCTCCAGAATCTAGCATTGCATTATGGAGTATCTTGTCATGAACATTCAGGCTTACATAAAATGGAGGAGTTCTTCCACTTTCTGGTTTGCCATTAACCTCGGGGCCAAAAAGAAGTTTGGGTTGATCATCAAGAATGTTTACTGAATCATCCAATCCAGTAATGTTAATGTTTAGGGACTTGGAAATCTGACTCCTATAGACATCATGTTTATCCAATTATGATAAAGGAACAACTATCTTAAGTTTGCCTATTTCAGCCTCTAGATTGAAGGGTTTTTCTGTTTGAGTTTTAGTGTTTTGCACAGTTGGGTTTTCTCTGTTTTTTGGGTCTTCAATGTTTTTCTCTTTTTCATGAATGAAGTTTTGTTTTGAAGATGTTTCAGGACTAACTTCTACTGTTTCTTCTACATTTCCTACAAGAGGAGATGTATTAGACTGTTGTTTGTTGTTTGGTTGGTTGTCAGAGACATCTTCAATTATTGGATTTGAAGAATTGGGAGTTATCCTAGACAAAATTTGTACTTGGGGACTGTTTTGTACAGGGGAAATGTTTTGTACAGGGGGAATGTTTTGTTTACCTTTGACATTTTGTTTTGTGGTTTTCTGTTTGTTATTCTCTGGTACATCAATCCTTCTACTTCTCAAGTTGTACTGTTTATGAACCTCGTAGATTGCTGTGTCATAGCCTTCCTTGAAATCAAAAGTCTCTCCTGAATGAGTTTGGAATGTTTCAAGGATATGATTCTCTTGATCATCCTGGGATAGGAAGACTTCTGGTTCATCTTTGTCATCATCTACATTGTTTATTTCTACATATTCTGTAGGTTCTTCAGAAGTTGAACCTTCAACAAAGTTTTCTTGGAAGGGTGGCCTAATGTTCTGATCAGGGACATTCTTTCCAATATTTTGGTTCAGATTCCTCCTAAAATTTGGGTTTCTTGCAACATTCTGATTGTCATTAGAAGACTTTCTTTCAATGGTTTCCACTCTATCTCCTAATCTTTCCATACCTTTAATGATTACATCTAGCTTCTTTTCGAAAGCTGAAGGTTCTTCATTCATAGGCATTCTTCTTTCTGCCCTAGCTCTGGCTCGTTTTTCTATCAGATTTGCTTCTACACTCACCACTATGCTTTGCATTTCCTCTAGTGTTTGAGGAGCTCTTTCCCTAAGGGAATAAGCTATATCGGTGTCAAAACCATCTGGAAATTTAACCAACACGTTGTTGGGTGGGGGTCTTAGGTTTTGAGGAACTGCATTATATGATTCATTGAATCTTATGATGTAATCTTGTACGGTTTCGTTTGGTCTTCTTCTTAATTTTTCAAATTCTGATAGGATCTGGAGAGGATCCTTCTTTTTCTCCCATCTGTTCAGAAATGCCCTATACAAAGCTTCTAAATCAGCAATACTGTTCGGGGTAAGAGCCCTAAACCAAGTTCTAACTTCTCCAGTAAGACTCTGTACGAAAATTCTCATACGGATATTATCGGTATCAATCTCATAAAACTCAAAGTAATCTGTCATCCTTTTGGTGTGTTGTTGAGCTGTGTAAGTACCTGATCCTTCAAAAGGTGTGATCTTACTCTGGTAGTCCTGAGGTAAAGCTGGAGGGTTGGCTGGTAACTGTAAAGGGGCATATCGATTAGCCATTGGAAGATAAAGTGGGATAACAGGAGTAGATGGTCTAGCAGGAGGAGAAGATGGTCTAGCAGGAGGAGATGGAGGAGTAGGGGGTGCAACAGGTGTTTGAAAAGCTTGGGAAAAAACAATTGAACTTGCAGAAGCTTCAGTAATTACAGAGATGTTTGAACTTTCTTCAAAGGTTTGCTCGGTCTGAATGGAATTATGCAATTCTCTGTCAAGATGATGTGAAACAAATCTGTATTGCAAATCCTCAAAGAACAAAGGATCTGGAACTAATCTAGATAATTCAGTCTCAGAAAAATTTACAAACAAGGATGTTTCAAATCGTGCATCAAAAGGAATGTCATCAATATATATAATTTTCACAGGACAAGATGCAGATCTAGAAAGTGGTCTAGAACTTCCTGTACTCTCTTGACTTCCTCTTTCAGAACTTTCTTGACTTCCTTGTCTTCTAAGAATCCTAGGAATCAGATTTGGATTTTCGAATATTGGTGGTGGATTAGGGTCAGGGTTTGACCTAGTATGTCGAATCCTTTCTGAAGCCAGTTTTTTTAGACTATGTGTTTTTGGATTTTTGATTTTAATGGAAAAAATAAATACAACTTCTACAAATTCTTCAAGAAATAATGATGCATGATTAAAATTTTCTCAAAGATCTGTTAAACTAGAGAATCTGATTGAAATTTTTTGAAACTAAGGTTCAGTATATAAGCTAAATCAGAGATAGACTGAAGCAGCTTTTATTTACTTTTGCATTTGCAGAGCAAAAGAAATTTCAAAGGCTACCTGGCTGATCTTCAAAATCTGTCTATAGCTTATAATTGAATAATAATAACAAATAAAAATGATTCAGATCCCCAGTGGAGTCGCCACTATGTTATCACTCAGGTTTTCCTAGAAGTTGTGTAAGAGGAAAGTATACCCGAGGTAACCACAAACCAACCTTTTATATGCAGGATCTAGCCAATCTGCATCCAGAGAGGGCTCTCTCTTTATGATTTATCTTTTTTCTTGGAAGGTTTTAGGCTAGTTATAAATTCAAAGTTTGTTTTGGGAAAATGGTGGAATCCACAGACTAAGGGCAAGGTTGAGAGCTTTCAGTCCATTGGGCTATGGAGTCAAAGGATGGCTTTACTGGATTTCTATTCTAAGCACAAGATGGTATTACAGGGCAAGATAGCTAGACAAAGAACAATCCTTAAAATTTAAAGTGGATGGGATGATCTTGAAGGGATGAAAGGCAGCTAAGAATCTTTCACCATGTTCAAAAGAAAGAAATGAGATGACTACAAACAAAGAGCAATGAAGAATTCTTTATTATAGTAATCAACAGTGTTCAAATTAGCAAAGAAGGAGCATTTAAGAATTCATGCTTATAACTAATTTAGAAGAAAACATTAAGAATAACCACATTTGAAAACAGAGTACAATTAAGCAAATTCTGTTTCAATACTTTATGTAAATTATTCAGAAATGGATAAGATGGTATTATAAACTAATATAAAATTTCAGACAAAGGGTAGAAACACTTATTGAACTGTAGTCCAACACATGAATCCTGCAACAAGTCCAATGCTTTAAATCGTCATCCAGTAAGCCACAAGTAAATGTCTCCAAAAGCTTTTATTCCGAAAATCTCAATGTTACAGCAGAGTAATAGAATCCACCCTCAATACTCTCTTTGAGGGTTTATTTATACACAAAATAATCTTAAACAATCTTACACTATCTTAGCCAATAACCTAGGCTGACTTAAAGCATAATTTACAAACAAACAAGAGACAAATGGTCTCGTGGATAGAATAATGTGTAACTGCCGATGTGCTGTTCCTTTCTTCGTGGACGTGCTGGAGGTAAGTGCTAAAATAGGGCTCTGTGCTGTCCCTTGCAGTATTTCTTTGGCTTGTTGGACACTCTTTATTTTCACGGATACTCTTTAACCTTTTCACCTGATACTCTTTCATCTGTTTTCCTATTTTTACCATTTACTTGATAGTAAAGATAAATTCTCATCCTGAAAACAACTTTCATAGAATTTCCAACATTTCTTTCCACCATTGATCATCTGGTATCATAGTTCTTCTGAGCTTTCTTAAAGTTTCATCTGCTTCAGTAAGTTTGTAAAAGGTGGGCTCATTCGGAAATAGATATTTTATTTCATGTTCCAGATGAAATAAATTCCTCACTTTATCATAGATACTTTTCCCGGTTGGTAATGTTGATTCCGACGAGCTAGTAGAACAATCAGTTGTGTTTTTAGCATGAGCCTTTATTCTCTTCTCATAGGTTTCTAAGTCTACTATTTGATCTTCTGTGAGCATGGGACTTGGTAACCCACTATCCAGCAAAGCTTGAAATTTCTCTCTGAAAATGTTGATATCAACCAAAATGTCTGTGCACTTCCTTTCTAAATTTTGCATGAAAGTCCTCTTGGTGAAAACTCTCTTTGCTTCCAAAACTGCACCTGTCCTGTCATCAATTCCTAACAATGCAAGCTGTTGCTTTGTTCTGGAATTCAAAAATTGAATGAGCTGATGGGCCTGCTCAGGCCTGCCTCTTAATTAATTTCTAGTCATGTTTATTTCTTCTTGGGCTATTTTAACCAGCTCATTTTGTTCAAAGATAGCTTGAATGGAGGGCCATATGACCTTTATTAACTCTATGATGTTACCCCAAAGAATGTCATTTATTTCCTTTAGAGGCTTTTCCAAAGAAAGATCCTTTTCCAAAGCCTCAACCAATTTTTCCAATCTTTTTATCTCCCTGGTGTTATCAGCAACTGTCTTTTTAGATGTGTCATATTTTTCCTCCAATTTTACTAATTGCAATTTTGTTTCTTGGAGTTCTGTGACCCTCAGTTGCAAACTCTCCATTTGTTTTATTAAGTCCTCGGAACTCAAGCCAGAAGTGTTCACTTGAGATGGCTGTATCTGCTGCCCTGTTGTTGTGATACCTGTTGTTGAAGTTTTCCTGATAGTTTCCTGTTCCTGCAATGCTTTTTCCAATTCCTTCTCTGTTTCATTTAGTCGCTCAGTCATATTTAGGAGCAACTCCATCATTTCTTCCTGTGAATTCCCTTTTATAACTTCTTGGGTCTGAGGGTGCCTCAAGGCTGGTAGTTTTAGCTGTTTTCTGAGTGCAGCTATATCATCCTCTTTCTTCTTTATCAATGCCTCAATACCTTTAATGTCTTTGGGATTGTGACCCAAACCAATGATTATCTCTTCTAACGACTTTATTCTATTATCTTTGGCCTGTGATGAGGCCTTCTCAATTTTCAATTGTGCAGTAGTGTTATTCAAAGAATCCTGCAGCGTTATAGCTGCCATGGCCTTGTTGGTGAGAGTAGAATAGACCATTTCCCCTGTTTGTCTGTGTAGCTCTATCTGGTCCAGGGGATGAATATCCTTTGCTAAAACTTCAAAATTTGTTCTGATGTAATCTGCTACTGAAGTAGGCTTTGGCACCTTTGTTTTGAAGTGGCTCATCAGCATTTTACCTTGTGAAAGGTCAAATGCTGACATTAGCCTTTCTTGATTATGGGGAGCCATCTTCATATACTGATCATATACCTTCATTTTCAATGGATCATTCTTTGTTTTAATATTAATGAAGGTCCTTTTAATATCTCCAGTGTCTGTCTTTGGCGGTCTGAAAAGAAGATACCGTTGCTTAATCGCTTAGCTCCCTTTTCTCAAGCTTATGTTTGTTTCACTTGCTGTGCCAGTTTGCTGACTATCTTCCCTTCCATCATCAAATACTTCATCTATAATTTCCACATGTGGAGGTGGATCTGACTTGTGTTTTTTAGTTGGATGTGCCTGTGATGTTCCTTTTGGAGGTGTGGTATCTGGAACCTGCCTCTTTTTCCCTACTTCCACATTTAATGGAGTTTGCAACTCTAGAACTTGGATGTGCTTTACCTGTGTGGGAGAAACCTGTGATTGTTCCGGTGCTTTGGAAGTCTGTGGTTTTTCCGCCATGACCAAAGTTTCAATGACCTGAACTACAGGTTCTTTTCCTTTACGCTTGGGTTCTGCTGCTACTGATAGACTGCTTTCCTGTAATGCTTGCTGTAGAGTGGCTGCTGAAGATATGCCAATGTAGGGTACCTCGTTTTTAGACTCGAAACTAGTTCTTTAACAGTAACAAAGAATGGCGGACCGTTCTTCAAAACAAAGCAGTCAATCTTGGAGGTCTCTGGTCAATTGCAAGGGAAATTTGAAAATTCCAGAAATAGAGCCTGTCAGCGTTTTCTAATAATGAAAATAATCGAAAACATGAAAAATGGCTTTATTCGCAAGTTAAAAGTATTTTTTTATTTTTTCGAGGTGATGACGTCATCGCACGGGTGACGTAAGCCTAAGAAGAAGCTGCAGATTTGTGGTATTCCCGCACCTCTTTTGGTCAAGGACGGTATTAATCGCGGGGGGGGCGATTCCATAGGATAGTCGCCACGTGGATGGTTGACTATTCTGAAACCACCCATCCCCCGCTGGTTAACATGCTGACAAGGGATGGGCAGCGGGATCAACGCTGGCCGTTGATCTGCGGGAGGCTGATCCAACGGCTAGCGTGATGGGAAGATGAGCGGAGGTTTCGTGTGGGCCCCGTCGTACATTTAAACACTTTTACATGTTTTTTAATTGCTCCGGGGGCTTTTTAATAGGCGGAGACGGTTGTTAATTAGTCCGAATGACTAATTAATCCCGAATGTGTAAGAAATGGGTTGCGGCAGGGTTGGTTAGGTGGAATGCCAGGTGGACAATCCACGGTGGCGCAAGACTTCTCTGAAGTTTTATTCATATTTTTTGGCGTTTTAAACATACATATCGCATGTTTAAAGTTTTTATGTATAGATTTTATTATATGGTAACCAACAAACGTTATTTAATTACCATAAGGGCGGGATTATAATATATTGATAATTTTAACCAAAGGGCATATAATGGGTTTTTATTTTAAATGCGCGGGGATATAAAATACTTTGGTTAAAATTATAATAGGGGGGTTTTTGGGTTATTTATAAAAAGGGATTTATATACTTAGGATAGGGTATTTGACTAGGGATTTAGTAAATAAAGTTAAACATTAATATGACAAAGGGATAGGGAAACTCAAAACATTTTTGCACATCCAAGAAAGTGAAAACTTTTGAAGTAAATTGCAATATCTGATCTCCAACACTTTAAACTTAGAATAGCAAGTTATCTTGAGGGATTTTTATGGAATTTTGCATGAGTTTCCTAAGCAAAATAGGATTTTACTTAGGACAAGGTTAAAGATGGATGATTATACTGATGGATCATCTCCAGTACTTAGGTCTTTTTGATCATTAGGCCGAGGGTCCGGTCCCTCCAGAAGTCAAGGAAATGCCTTGAGCCCTTTTGATCTCCAAATACCTTAGTAATTTTGGGGGAAATTAGTAAAACTCTTGAGGGGGAAAATGATGAGGGAGGTTAATGAATTTGACCTTGCTTGCTGTGATTTTCCAGTGTATTTCCTGCTTTAGTACTTGTGATGAAAGTGAATGATCAAAAACATGTAGCAGCATCATTCATCAGATAACACTTTGCAGCACCATCTACCTACCCTATCTACTTAACACTACCATTTTCTCTTCTTTATTAGGGTGCATTTAGACTTGCAAACCCTTTTCAATCTTTTTCTTTTTACATGATAAATCTGTCTATTTCTACCCTTATTACATCCAAGGGCTCAGATTAAACTGTTGAGCACCTTTTATTCACTCTACCTATCTACCTATCTTCCAAGATTAAACTGTTTGGTCAGATATTTATTCTCTAATCTATAACATGAAATTGAAATATGAGTAAGCCAAGTTTAAACAGTTTGACTTATTCATAAATTGTGGCAAAAGTTTGACAAGCTGCACACAATTGATTTATTACAAAAATGAAATAGCAGTGGCATGTGGATTTGCACATTTTCCTTGGTCTATTTTTTACTTGGGGTTCATTTCATTCTCTTTTTTGACCATTTTATTCTTTTTACCCTTTGATCTTTCTTTTAGGGTATACCCTCTTTACATTTTTTAAATTTTTTGATTTTTTGGTTTTTTTTAAGAATATGGAACACCTTTGCTCAAGTAAGAAGGTTTGAACATATTCCATAATTCAATCAAGACAATCATGAAAGATGAAACCTATTGGTATAGGAGGCTAACAAATACTCCATTTAAAAATGCTGATTTTACATCCATTTTGTAAACCTTCCATTTTTTTTGTGCTGCTATGGACAACACTTCTCGCACTGTTTCCATTCTTGCAACTGGTGCAAAAGTCTCCTCATAATCTCTTCCATGTTGCTACTTATAACCTTTGACAACAAGTCTGGCCTTGTGTCTTTCAATCTTACCTTCAACATTACTTTTTGTCTTGTAGACCCATTTCACTCCAATAACTTCCTTACCTTTTGGGAGTTCAACCAAATCCCATGTTTTATTTCTTTCTATGGCATTAATTTCTTCATCCATAACTTCTATCCATTTTCTATCTTTTATAGCTTCTTCAAAATGAATAGGATCATCAACATGACAATATAAAGCAAACAAAGAATTCATACCTTCATTTGCTGCTTCTTGTTCATAAATTTCATTTAAATTTCTGAATCTTGTTCCTCTTTCATTTGGTGTAGTTGTTCTTGAAGTAGCACTCAAATCTGTTCCATGTGGTGTGCTTGGAGAAGCACTCTCATTTCTTCCCAAGGGTGTTCTTACTCTTGCTTGAGGTGTCCCTTGCTGTCCTTCTGTTGGTGGAGGTTGTGCTACCGATGAGGTGTTATTTTCAGCCACATCTTCCTCATCTTCATCATGAGACAAATAGCTTTTGACATTGACTGTTTTCTCAATGCTTCCATCCCATGCTTCCTCTTCAATGAATTGCACATCTCTGCTTATAACAAATTTATTTGAGGATGGGTTATATAATCTATATCCCTTGGAGTCTTCACAATATCCAAGGAAGATGCACTTCTCCCCCTTACTATCCAACTTCTTCCTCAACTAATCTGGAATGTGTGCATAAGCCACACACCCAAAAACTCTCATGTTGGTGACTCATTGTTTTATGCCACTCCACGCTTCTTCTGGAACTCTGTTCATTACAAATTTTTTTGGGCATCTATTTAAAATATACACAGCACAATTTGTAGCTTCTTCCCAATACTCATTTGGCAAGTGTTTTTCCTTTACCATACTTCTCATCATTTCCAATATGGTTCGATTCTTCCTTTCAACAACACCATTTTGCTGCAGTGTGTACCTTGTAGTAAACTATTTATGTATGTCATTTTCTCTACAAAATGTAGAAATTATGAGATGTACTCACCTCCTCTATCATTCCTTAAGACCTTGATATGCTTCCCACTTTGGTTCTCCACAAGTGCTTTAAAATTGCAGAATTTTTCAAACACTTCACTTTTATGTTTCAAGAAATAAACCCAAGTTTTCCTTGTAAAATCATCAATAAAATTTAGCATGTAATTGTTGCCTGAAACTGATGCTGTTTGCATCAGCCCACATAAACCTAAATGAATAATTTCTAAGGGTGCTTTCGCCCTTATGCTCTTTCCTGATGGAAAGCTTTGTCCGTGTTGTTTTCCCAAGATACAACCTTCACAAAGGCTGTCTGGTTTCTAAATCAATGGTAGTCCTCTTACCATTCCTTTTTTGTGCATCAAATTCAGACCTTCGAAATTGAGATGTCCAAATCTCAAGTGCCATAACCGATTCTCATCTTTCACTTCCTTCTGAAAGACCTCTTGAGTTACAACTACTACATTCTTTCCTTTTCCCTTCAAGTCTGTATTGAGCTTGAGTGGAAACATTCTATTGCTGGTCATTTTTATTTCAACAATAATATTCTTTCTTGGAGGTATGTCCATTATTGTGCACACATCATTTTTAAAAACTACATTGTAACTTTTGTTTATGAGCTGCCCAACACTCCAAAGATTACACTTCAAGCTAGGAACATAGCATACGTCTGGCACAAATTTCCGCTCACCATTTCTTGCATGGATACTAACTCTGCCTTTTCCCTTGACATAAATATTAGTATCCGTTCTTGTTGTTACTTCTGATTTAACTTCTTCATCAAGATTGGAAAACGTTGCTATGTTTCCAGCCATGTGATTACTGTAGCCTAAATCTAAGAACCATACATCATCTTGTCTATATTGTGCTACATTACATGTTAACAACACATTCTTTGGGTTCTTAACTTCTCTTGCTACATTAGCATTCTGCCTATTATTCATGTCATTTTTATTTTTCCTACACTCATTGGCATAGTGCCCATATTTTTTGCAATAATGACATTGGACATTGGATTTGTCATACCTTTTTCCTTGAGCATGTTGGTGTCCACCTTGCTGGCTGCTGCACTTGATGTGACTTTGATTCTGGCTGTTGCTTCTTCCATGTGAATGTGAAGAGTTGTTTCTTCCTTCTCTATTTTGGCTTCTGCCTCTTCTTCTTCCTCTGCCTTGACCTCTTCCTCTTCCAAAATGCATTTGGGTCTTGAAGGCAGGCTCTAGAGATGGGTTTTCATTTCTACCCAATCTATGTTCATGAGTCATGAGTGATGCATGAAGTTCATCTACTTTGAACTTTGAGAGATCTTTAGTCTCTTCTATGATGGTAACAATAATATCAAATCATGAGGGTAGACTCCTCAGAACTTTCTCCACAATCCTTATTTCTTCAAGTGTCTCTCCATGAGACCTTATCTCATTTACCATCCCAATCATATGTGTGAGGAATGAGTCTATGTTATCAGACTCTTTCATGCAGAGAGTCTCAAAATATTTCCTTGGCAATTGTAGTTTTGTTGTCTTCATTTTATCCATACCTTGATAGGCTATCTTCAAAGTATCCCATGCATCCTTGGATTTCTTAGCTACTGCTATCCTTGGAAACACATTCTCATTCACTGCTTGATAGAGATAGAAGAGGGCTTTAGAGTCCTTCTTCTTATTGCTCTTCAGCAAGTCCTTCTCCACCTGTGTTAAGGCATTAAACTCATTTTCATCTATTGGTTCTTCAAAACCATCTTCTACAAATTCCCATAAGTCCTGAGAGGAAAACAAGGCTCTCATGGTGATTACCCAATAATCATAGTTCTTCCCATTGAACTGTGGGACCTGAGCATTTCTAATACTCATCCTTGTGCTAGCTCCTGCCATGCCTAACACTCTGAACTATGCTTTAAATCCTGACTGTGATTTTTAAATAAATTGATTGTCTTCAAACAGTAACACAAATTCTGTTTTGAGAAATACCTTGGATTTTAGCTAAGCCTTCACACTGCTGGAGAAAATTCTGCAACAGAAAAATCATTCCTTCAGCTTCTTTGACACCTTCAAATTGCCTGGACTAGATCTGATACCATGTTGGAAATTTCTGAATATTTTGAACACACAAAGGAAATAATATTCCTCAACTCAAACACAGAGATTAAAAATGATAGAGATGTGGATAGAGAGATGGAGAAAAAAATTCTATTTCATTAAACTTGAAAACTATTACAAAATACAATATTTCATCAGAACTACAGTTCTGGATTCATCAAAATATTCCTCACTATGTTTTTCATTTGCTACTTACACATAGTTTTTCTGTTGCGGCAACACCCAGTCTTCTGTTGTGGCAACACACAGTCTCCTTTGCGGCAACACATAGTCTAGTTGCGGAAACACACAGAGCTTCCTGTAGTTGCTTCACACACAACGTCAGTTGCAGCAACACCCAGTTCCAGTTGCAGCAACTCACAGAAACAGTTGCGGTAGTACCCAGAATAGTTGCGGCAACACACAAAGTTTCCAGTAACTACTCCAAACATAACACTCCTATTTTTATTTGTTTTTTGCTTTGTCTCTCTTTCTTCTCTCTCTCTATCTGCACTCTATCTACTCTTACAAAATAAAACTGTCTATTACATTATAAAACTCTGTGATATAAAACTTTGAAATTCAAAATTCAAATTTTGTCCTTTCGTGCTCCTTTTCAAAATACAGGTAGGTGGGAGGTAATGTGGTGCAGACCAGGATTTGATGGATCAGTAGATGGTTGCGGCTAGGTTTTTGATGCAAGGATTCAAACCTAGAAATTTAATGTGTGGTTGAGTGTAAAAAAAATAGATCAAGACTTCCATGCTCCCGTCAAATCAAAAATTTGAATTTTTGTCCTTCTTCTGTTTTGTTTGTAGTTGGAATTAATTTCCAACATTGGCCTCTTCTCGTTATGCAAATGATTTTCCATGTCTCGCTATCAAGTCTCTTAGTGAGCGCAATTTTCCAGCCAAAATTATAACCAAACCCCTCTAATGATGTTCGTAAAGTTGCTTTCGATCGTGAAATGAGATGTTTATCTCTCCATTAAGCAATTGATAGATAATGACATCCAATATCTTATAAATAGACATGAATTCCATTCTACACCATTGTCATGGGCAATACGTGTAGTGTGTCGACCCAAAATCTTAACGGTCAACTTATTTAAAATTAGTTAGTGATATCAATAAGAATAATAAGCATAATTTATAATTTGTGAAACCAAAATTTAAACATTTGATTCATCTAATTCCATAGGTAGTGAAAATTTTCAAAAGGTTTTTAATTGTTTATTTATAGTTATTTAATTTTTTTATGACTCCATATTATTTAAATATTTTGTATAGTTATTTAATTTTTTTCATTTTTAGATTTTAATTTTTTTTTGTTTATATGAGAAAAAAATTATTTTCACATAAACACCTTTAGAGATCATACTCAGGCCCAATAAAATTAGTTTATATTAATTAATGTAAATTATGAAAATCAAAACTGATAATATTAATGTTTAATTTATGGCAAGTTAATAAAGAAATAAAGCTAACTTTTCCTATAAAACAAATTTGATAATGCTTAACTTATATAGTAAGTTAATAAATAAATAAAGTTACTTTTGCCTATAAAGCCAAAACTTGCAGCTCAGAGTGAGTGTGGTGTGGTGAGATTATCCTAAATCTCTTTATGAAAGCCTTTTTTTAAGGTAATGAATTTATTATGTATTTAATAAATTCTATATGAATATTTAATTTTATTAATGAAAAATTTACATATTTTATATAAAAATAATATCAAAAATAGGTATATTCAAAGCTATTAAAAATATAAGTTTCTTTGTAATGTATTTGCACTCGAAACCATTATCAAACTATTATTACTCCTAACTCAAATATCAATACAAATCTAAACACATACTAATTGTTTATGAGTCTTATCAACCATATTTTTTTTAGAGTAACACATGATGGAATAATGCAATTGTATTCTATTGTGTTCCTATTCCTAGAATGTGCATGCCTTTTTGTGAAAAAGAAATAAAAAATCCTGATGTATATCTTTTCCATTTATGCTTTGGCCATGCAATATTTTTTTATATATCAAAGTTTGAACCACTATACCCTTAAATAGCTTCTTTATCAACCGTTTGTTTCTTTAGCTTTTCTTTCTTGACTTCTTTTTCTTATTTTATTTTGAGAGCAACTTTTCCCTCTTCCAAACTCATGATCTCTTATGTGTCTTATTCTGAGTACTCTTCTCCATTGGAATGTTGGGGGTTATGACATCCAAGCATTGATTCCAATTCCTTGGTAGCATTATAAAATTTATTTACCTCTTCTTATTCTTTATATATATTTGAAGCATATATCCAACTGTATTTAATTCCCTTGCAATGTTCCATGCCAATTCCTCTTGCATTATATATATGGTAAATCTACTCACCAAATCTAAAAAGTTGTAATTCTTCAACATCAAATTCAACGTCTTTGAAACTCTTAATGGAATAGGCCATAATACATAAATAGAATGTAGGCCATGGAACTCTCTTATACTTGACTAATGTATTGGATAAACTTGAAACGATTTGATAGGCTACCTCTTGCATCACTACTTTGTCTGTGATGAATATTGGAAATGCATGGGGAGGTTGTAGGCACCAAAGACCTTGATGTAAGTAATATCCCTCGAAATTAAGTAATCTACAGTTTTTTGTAAAGAAACTCTAGCTCTATCATACATACATGGGGGCTTTGTGCCAAAAACTATATGGTATATGGGTGAGATGAAGTAGTAAAAAATATTCTCATACATTCCTCTATATCATGTATTCCATAAAATTTATAATATATATGTACATGCATGTCCTAATCATTGCCCCGTTTCTAACACACTCCCTCAAATTCACTTCTCCACATAAGGAATTCAGTAAGTATGATACCATATAGAACTTTGACGACTACCTTTATGATGCATTCTTTTCTCTTTGGACATTATTCTAAACATAGGATGCTAATATATCTACCCAATTAAAAATAGATCCCTCTGTAGCACAAGGATGGTGTTTCAAATTAGTTATACTGAGAGGGGGTGAATTAATATAACATGAATTTAAAAAATATGAACATTTTTTTCCAAATGAATGAAAACTTAAAATACTAGTTGTTATAGGTCAATTTTGGCATCATCCCAAAACACAGATCAATATCCATTAGGGTCTATCATACTCGTACTGTAAACAACACCCTGTATTCTTTTAATTCGCAAAACTTGTAATGACGATCATCCAGATCGTAAATCATGGCCCTACAAATTGGTATATCAAAACCCCATTCTATTATGCAGCAGTTTTCTTCCGAGAAGAGGCGCATGATCATTGGATTTCCTCCTGCTTCTATAGGTGCAATGTCGAGGCTTATTATATCCACGGTGTCTGCTGGCTGATACATCACATACGCTATTAAAAATGAATTATTATGGTAATTGTAACAAACAGATTGTATAATTCCCTCCACATGGAAGGTTATGGGGGTTCTATTGTTATTGGTTTTCCAGCAAACAGGTGATATTTCATCCCCCTGTTGTTTGAATAGCACCACATAAGCATAGGAATGAACAACAAGTATGATGTCAACCCCTGCCACCATAAAACTGATAGTACCCATTTCGTCAGAAGGAAATGTGTGGACATGATAATCTTTATAAATATTTGGGAGTGATCTGGTCTTAACCAACTCTCTCAGATGTAGAGGGTGGATGCGCGCAATGGGTGATGAATATGGTTGTTGTTGACGTTGGTTCACATAGTGAAAACTCGCAGGTACCTCCAATGAAGGTGATATCTCTAGATTCGCAGTGATATTTGGTGTTGTTAGCCTTGGCACAAGATTCTCTTCATCTTCATCTTCTTCTCTCGGCCTCTTCTTGTTCTGCAAACAGTCTGCCATGTTTCCCTACGAAGTCTCTCAATGAGAAACAAACAATGTTGCAGCCCTACAAGAATTGAATGCAAAAGCATTTGAAATAAATCAACGTGCACTGCCCTTCTCCCTTTATATTCAATTTAAATACCATGGTGGGTACTAAATGTGATTTGTGGACCCAAGTTGCTTAATATTCGGTGATAAAGTTGACCCTGGTACTTATAACTTATTCAAAACTATAACGGTTTTTTATTAATTTGAAATTGTTAATGGTTAGTTTTAATTTATTCAAAATTGCAAGGGTGATGTTTAACTGTTTTGAATTAATTTATTACAAACCATCAAATTTGATAATGTTAATGATTAATTTTAATTTATTTAAAATTTTAAAGGGTTTCATTGATACTAATTTATTAGGAAGGAAATAATTTTAATAATATTAACATTTAATTTATAATAATTAATTAACTAATATTTATTAATAAATTTTCAAATTAAAATTATCATGACTTAAAATTGATTAGAAATATTATTGGACAACTAGATAATTTAAATGAGAGTAGCATTGTTGATTAAAGAAGTGTTTTTGCCTTGAGCTACCGAAGCTGTGGGCAAAGGTGTCTTACTTGAGCTTGTAGAAGTGACTGCCTTACCATTAAATGATTTAAAATCAAGTGCTTCTATTGAGGAATTTGAGTTATCTCATAGAGTGACAAATTATCTTTGGTTTTCTTCATGTCCTCAATAATATTATAATGAAAAGGTATTTCATTTAAAACATGAGGAGAATGATTTTTATTTGATACCGCAGCTCAGTCGAAACTCACCATTGCCAAAAGGAACACAACTACCACCACCACCACCATCATCATCATAAAATAATACTGCTTCCACCAGTACCCAACTTGATCTCATGTATAGGTGGAGGCAGGTAGAAGGGATCAGGGCGATCCATTACATGGTTTCCACCAAAAAATCCTCCTAGCTTCCTAGATGGATAGATATGGTCATCCTTCTATCGAGTTTGATGTTCCCCTAATGGAAGTTGCACCAGGTTGGAGGAAGAACTCACTCACACCTATAATCTTAAGAGGTAGCGAGAGCTTTTAAGAATCCAACCTAAGCAGGGGTGGATGGGGACATATTCTTCATTGAAATTTCGAATGTCGCGCTCGAGAATTGGTATATGATATGTGCTCGTTTGAAGTCCGTTACACCAACTCTCGTCTCCCTCCTACACTGCGACTACGTTGAAAAGATTCATAGTTCATATATAACCTAGCTTGTGTTGAGGAAGATTTCATATTCCATAGTAGCCACTGGTGATGAAGCGCAAAGACACACGAGATTTCCATTTTGGGCTCTACCTAAGTCATAGTTGGGTAAGTTCACTGGGAATGTGCGCCCAGGAGGGATACTAAGTTGGTAGCCCAACCTTAAAATATAAAGGACCACAACCGTAAATGAAATTATAGTCGGATCTACCCATTAAATAGCCGCCATTAAATATCCTTTGTTTAAAGTGTTATTTCTCTCATAAGTGAAAGCGCTCCCAAACTTATCTATAAAGTAGTAGCGGAGAAAGAAGCAAAGTTTTACCACCTTGGGAGCACCACCAATAGAGAGAGATGGAGATGGAGATATGCCAGGTGTAGTTTAAATAGCTCCAAAACCAATTGATGACCGCTAACCTATACAACATCACCAACATTTGAGTCAATTTGAGAGCCAGTAGCATGGGCAGGAGCTAAGGAAACATAAGAAAGGGTCACAACATAGGTAAGACCTATAGATCGTCCCACAGAAGAAGATCCATATAAATATTTCGCTCGATTCGTTCCATGCACAATTTGAGATCCAGTTTGAGATTCTCCATAGGCTATTCGGTAGGAGCATATTCAGTTCTTTCCCCATAAGCCACTAAGGTAGGAGCATAACCTTAAGCAAAACCAAGATAGACCTATAGATATCGGTAGTGAGAGAGCCCAGGAACAAAATAAGAAGCAGAATCAGGATAGGCCGGAAGGTTCAAGCAGAGTTGGAGCCCTCGTTGATATTGCTAAAGAGGTTAACACCTCTCAATTACTTGTGTTTCAAGGACATGTAGGAGGGAAGAATGTTGGGGCCTGGATTGAGGGGGTTTTCAAAGATGTCTTTACTCTTTCTTTTTTATTTGTCATATTTTTTATTTGACTGAGAAATTACAGAATATTTTTTAAATTTTATTAATAAAATATAAAATAAATTTGTGATTGGTATTTATTTTGTTATTTTAAGTATATTTTTTTTGGATAAAATGTTTTAAAGCATTTCTCAACAATACAATATAATATTTGTATTAAAACTATTAAAATTCATTGGGTTAGATTGAATGATCAATATTCCATATTGAAAAATATTTGCTAACTAATATTAAGACATTGTTGTAAGTTAAAAATTCATAATGAAAGATGATAAATCTATAAACTCTCATCCTAAAACATAAAAGGTATTTATATGAAATATAAGATTTTTATTTGAAATAAATTATCTTTATTTTCTTAAATAATATGTCACAAATATTTTCTTCTTTTTTTCAAATTATTATTTTCCTTTATTGATAGCCATTTCTTAAAAAATACACTTAACATAAATCTATATAAAATTGAGGTTGTCCACTTATTAACTCACTTTAAGGTAAATGGATCTAGTGATGGCATTTTATGATACATTGTAATAATATCAATGTTTAATTTATAATAATTAACTTAGCTATATAAATTATATAGCTAGTAAACATAGATATGCATCAATCCATGATAAACATCAAAACACTTATTCCATAATACATTTCAAATTACTCATATAAAAAAAAAATCATAAGAAGTAACTAAATATATACATTTAATTTAAATAATTATTATTAAGGATAAACATACTAGTTAAACATATATACATTTCAAAATGCATGTAACAATATTCTTAAGCTTGGAGATCCACCTTCTCTTATTCAATTTAAATATTGTGGTGGATACTCAATGTGATTTGTAGACCCAAATTAACCCATTTACTTTTAACTTAGTGAAAATTATAACGATTTTGTATTAATTTATTAATATGAAAATGCTAATGATTACTTTTAATTTATACAAAATTGTAAAGGGTTTTGTTAATGTGATTCACGTTCACCATGTTACTTTTAACTTAGTCAAAATTATAAAAGTTTATATTAATTTATTATAAAACATCAAATTTCATAATGTAAATAATTAATTTTAATTTATTTAAAATTGTTAAGGGTTTCATTGATACTAATTTTTTTAGGAAGAAAACATAATGTTAATAATTAATTTTTATTTATTTAAAATTGTCAAGGGTTTCATTGATACTATTTTTTTTAGGAAGAAAAAAATTATATTAATAATGAATAATAAATAAACTAATAAAAACAAATATTATTAAATTTAAATTTTCCATTTTAAAGTTAAATTAGCATGGCTTAAAATTGATTCTTAAAAGAAGAGATTAAAATTGTTTTTACAACTTTCAAATTTGTTTTTTTTTTCTTTTTTTATTTGATTAAGAAATTATTTTTGATTTGATTAATAAAATACAAAATAAATTTGTGATGAATAAAGTCTTTGTTAGTATTTATTTTGTTATTTTAAGTATTTTTTTTGAAAGAATGTTTTAAAGATGGTATAATCCACAACAATACAATATAATATTTGTATTAAAATTTATTAGTTTAGGTTGAATGATAATATTCCATTTTGAAAAATATTTGCTAACTAATATTAATAAATTACCAAAGATTACAATTTTTAATGAAATATGATAGATCTATAAACTTTCCTCTTAAAATATTTTAAAATTAAAAAAAATTATATCAAATATAAATATTTTTATTTGAAAATGAAAATAAATTATCAATTGTTTTAAAGAACAATAATAAGTGGATTTTTTTTTCTTTCTTTTCAATAATTTTTATTTTTATTTATTTATTTTTATTTATTTATTTATTTATTTTATTTTTTTTTATCGATGGGAAATTCTTAAAAAAATCACTTAACATAAACCTATATAAAATTTCTACATTTATTAAGTCACTTTAAGGCAAATGGATTGAAAGCATTTTATGTTTAATTTATAATAATTATAGATATGTATCAATTCATGATACATGATCAAAACACTTATTCCATGATATATTTCACATTGCCCATATTAAAAAAATCATAAAAATAACTGAATTATAGATTTAATTTAAATAAATATTATTATGAATTATAAAAAGGATAAACATACTAGTTAAACATATATACATTTCAAAAAGGATCTAACAATATTCTTAAGCTTGGAGATTCACCCTCACTTTACCATGTAAATTCTTAACTTGTAAATAGCTATAGTTACAAGACCATAGGCCAATATCATGGCTTAAAAATACTACATGCCCAGTATGACACATGTAGATATGATATTTTCTTTAATTAATTAATTTCAGAATCCAAAATACTTAAAATAAACATGATTAACTTGGATATATTGAAAACTACTATGAATATTTTGGTATATGAATATTTTGGAATATTTCAAGGAAGTTAAATATCTACCACCCACCTAATAGGTATTGATAATTAACTTAAAAATAAAATTAAAATTATGGAAGGTAGATAATAATAATAATAATAATAATAATAATAATAATAATACTTGTCTGTGCTAGAAAAAAAGTTTTAAGGAGAAATGGAGTACATTAGGGTTTCCTACAGACTTTCACTTTCACCGTCGTTCCTGAGGAGATTTCCGCATGCAATGATGCAAACTATATCCTAGGGTTGAGGATATTTATTCTCTCATCGAAATTGGATGGACTCCAGTTCTAATATTTTCTACAGAGAATTGTTTTTTTTCTTGTAGCCATGTGGTTAGAACTCCCAAAGGCAAGTGTTCGTACGAGGAGGGGGTGTTTATTTTCTCCGGGGAACCATGTAAATTACGATTACACAAATCTACATTTAATTGGGCCCCTCTAAGCCTACAGTGCCATCAAATGTTTGGTTTGCATGACATTAGAGAAATTTTGAGATCTCAAATGGGCCTCAAAATAAAAATTTACAACCAAAATAAACTTTATAAGAACAAGTAGGATTCAAGATGATGATTTCAACCATGGGGGATGATTCACCATTTTTGGAGTAAAAAAGCATAAAGGTTAAAAAATAAAAATAAAAGAAATAAAAAAACTACTTTTTTAAATTGTATTGTCAACTTATCTCCCTACGATTTTACTCAAATTTCAGGTTGGAGCAATCACTTGATGAAGAATTTATTTACTCACCCAAGGAGTACCCATGTTGCATACTTTCGATGGACATTGCTACAAAAAAAATGAAAAATACATGAAAAAAATTGTTGCAATCATATTTTTTCATTTATTTATAATTTTTTATATATCAGGGTTCATCAAAAGTATGCAACATGGGTACTCCTTAGACGAGGAATTAAATTCTACATCCAACGAGTGCTCCCACTCGAAATTTGAGTAAAACCATAAGCAGATAATTTGAAAATACAAGTTGAAAAAGTAGTTTTTTATTTTTTCCTTTTAAAACTTGTTGATGTAATCTAATCTTATTTTATTATTTCCACTATTATTTTAGAATATTCCTTAGAAATCTCGTTTTAGACCTCAAAATTTCTCTAATGAAAACTCAGGACTAAATTATTTTCCTCTCACATATTGGGATGACGCTAGAATATTCTGATGGATCTATTCGGGTGATGAATGGTCGGGCTTGTCGAGTCATCCATGATGCAAACCAAAAATGATAATCATGGGAAAATAAAAAATCCTTGGATGCATTATGGGAGATGATTGTGTTAATTAGAGCATGTCTAGTTGGCTTTTCTCAAATTTAGTTTTTTTTATGGGATCTGGTTTTAGTATGGTAGCTCCCTTGGAGTGAAGGGTTCAAAACATATAGAAATTATCATTTGGTTCTAAGAGAGTATATTGCTCCATTCATATGGTGGTTTGTAGGGGATTTTCTCTCTCCTTTAAAATTGGAGATTAGATTTGTGGATACTCCATTTAGTAGGTCATTCATAGCATATGAAATTATCATAGTTATGGAATGCATGGAGAAGACACAGAGGCCATATGTCTCCTCTCTTCGAGATCGAGTCATGGATCATCCAAATTTTCCTTAGATCAAACACCCTCAGATTCCAAAACAAGATCTAGAGGGGTTTATTTTTATTTTTATTATAACCCTAAGTGGGAAATCAATCCTCTTAGGGGTTCTAGGCTCGAATCTTATGGAAAAATTGAGGTAGGTAATTCAGAGTAACTTGGGTATATCATTTTTTTTTTACAAAGTTTTAATTTTGAGGGGAACTTTTTGAAATATTTCACTGAGATGAATGTTTATGGAATTAAAAGGAACACCACCATAATATTAAATTTGAGCTTGAGGGGTGGAGCTTCAGGCATTAAAAACCCTAATGGACATGTCTCTTTCATGGATGCAGTGAAATGGATGGTGGAAGCTACTTATAGCTAGATCCAAAATATGTTGGGATTGTACAACATCACACTTTTGAAAAGAGTAGCAACCATGTACATTAAACCCCTAGAGGTAAAAGTGATTTTTTTTTTAATCTTCAATCTATGACATTAATATGCATATTTAATGGCTTCTATCTGGAAATTGGAGATTTGCATCACTGGGTATATTCCTCTTGGATACCCAATTGTGAGATTTTCTTATGTTCCAAGGTTTTTTTCATAGTCCAATTTGTGATGGAGAAAGCTAGGGAGCAAGTCCTAAATAATGGGCCATGGTTTTGGGGTAGAGTTGGTATTTTTTTTACTCCATAGTTCCTAGAATTTCATGTTACAAGAATGGTCATCAATAAAATGTCAGTCTAGGTGAGATTACCAAATCTCCCTCTACCATTTTGGCACCATCAATTCTTGGGAGATATTGGGAATACTCTTGGGAAATTCAAAAAAATAGACACTAACAAAATATAAACATGTATTTTTACATTTTATATAAATTTTGTGGAGATAGAACTTAGTAAATGTCTACCTACTCATATCCATCTAAAAAATGAAAACTTTCAATGGAACCAAATTCATGATTATGAGAAAAAAAAAATAGTTGTTGAATCTACTTTCAAATAGGACAGATGTGGAACTCATGCCCATAGGAAACAAATTTCTGAAAAAAGAAAGATAGGCATGAATGTACGCCAAAAGGATGGTAGGTACCTGAAATTTTGGAGGATGAAGAAGAAAATACCATGGAAAATTGTCGAAATATGGATGCTTAGGAACAACATGGCAGCTAAGTAGATGAAGGATCTAGGGACCAGATAGAAACTATGACCTGGAACTAGAAGGGTCGATAATTAGTGAAAATCATAGCACCGAAGCATAAAAAGAGTTTACACTCATTGAAAATGGACTGAGGGGTATAAATAGAACCCAGATATCTCAGAGTTCGTATTTAGACAAAGAAGTCCCTATGTAGAAATATGTATATCAATTAAAAATAGTAACTACAAATCCAAATCACAGGAATTGGTAAAAAATTTAAAGAAAGAAAGGAAAAAATGGTAGCTAAGTGATTATTATCACACTTATGTAGAAATTATCCAATGGGATTCAATATGATCTTGTAATGTACTAAAAAAGAGTATTGAATCCTTCTACAATTTTATGAAACCAAATTACGATCACACAAGCACATAACAAGTAAGAGAAAAAAATTATCAATCACACAACACAAGATGTATCTAGTGAAAATAACTTCTCGAAACCCCGCTATCTATATATTATGTTGGACACCTAATCCTCAATGGGTAAGTGTGGAAGCCGAATGGACAAAAGGAGTCCAAGTGACCTTGGAATGTGGAATCCAAGAGTCACACAATTGTATTATAAATATACATCATATTAATGGTAATACCAACTCATGCCTATCTTTCCTACTTGTGTGTTTTACCGTACATTTTTTAACATGGTATCAGAGCAGGCGATTGTTGGCCCTGCTCCTATCAGCTAAATTTTAGCTGTATTCCCTACATTTTCTGGCTAAGTTTGAGAAAATTCCAATCAATTCCACCAAAGCCAGAGAAGTCTCTAGAAAAAATTCCCTTCTGACCTGACATACCTAACGCTCCTCACTGTTATGTGATATTTTCTCGCCTTGCAGACTGTTTTGTTGCTCCATCGTGCTACCTTCCTTCATGCTTTTCATTAACGCAGTCGACATATGACCATCATTATACCAAGGGAACTGATCCTCTACTTGCCATTTCTCTGCGCCAACAACTTATGCTACTTTTCAACTAACTCATGCATGAGTAGTTGCAGTCCTTGGTAAATTCTCGGTTGTCAAAATTGATCATTGCACGAGAGGCGTCAAGTTCGACTCGTGGCATGACCACCATCTCCTCTCATCAATGGTTACAAGATCGAACCTGGTGGGGAGACTATGTGAAATTTTCCAAGCATTAATTCAACAATCGATGGAATACCTTGCCCTAGCAGAAATGGCTTTGCATCTATCCAGGCCTGTCAAGGCTGCGCGTTATCTACTACAATTGTTAGAAAATTCTCTGACAGCTAAAATTTGAATACTAAAGGTTTTTTCACATTAACCCATTTTGCATTTGGTGAACCTGAAGTGCAAGTCGATGAAGAGCACAGTGCTACTGGACCTTCTTCATGCTTTCTGGTATTCAGTTTTGAGAGTAACCCTGGTGCATGTAAGCGTTAATATATCATATCCATATATGTTATGAATTGAATACATTTTATGTGTTAATATTATGTGTGGAATACCATATGGATTGCATTGAATCTAGTTGAGCGTTGAATTCCAAGCAGTGAATATATTTTCTTTATATTTTCCAAGTACTGAATTTAATACCATGAAACAATATAATTATATTTCTCTTCCTGAGAAACATTTTCACTTTTCTGAGTGTATCACCTTATTCTACTCAAATATGGCACTAATCTAAGCAAGTTTGATCTAATATTTAACCAATTTCTCGCCTCTCCCTCGCCAGCCTTTCTTAGGCAATCTTAGGATAATTGAGCACTTATTAATTATGAAACTCCCAAGAATTGATTGCACAATTCCTTCAAGGAAACCTAATGACCTCATGCATGACCTATACAATTTTATAATTATACAACTGATAGTTATCTTCCCTTTAACCTCAATCTCAATTGGGTCTTCCTTAGAACTGACATGCAACAACTATATATAGCAAATTACCAGTTAACTAATTTATCACTACTTGTGAATTATATCATATTTAATTCACTGGACCTATCAGTAGCTCATCTCTCAGTTAGGACTAGTTAAAATGATTTTAAATCAAGTACTTTACTTAACTAATTACAAAGTTCACAAATAACTGTAACTAGACCCCTTAAAATCATGGGAGAACTCTACATGCCTCCTTTCTGACCCTCAACTCAAATTTCCTATGCCAATAGTCTTCTTGAATCATTTAACTAATACAAGTTGTCATGAGATTAAATTACAATTTCTCTTCCAATTTATTTAAGGGGAAATTAAATCAGAAGCCCCCTTGGGTGCCATTTTCAATATTTATGGTTTCCATTTTCAACACTCCCTCTCAACAAGAAAGGAATTCAATCTATCCTGATTTGCTACCTTGGGAGTGTTCTGGATGCAACACTTCTCTCTATTGTTGTTACTCCTGCAACTTCTGAAACTGAAAAGAATCCAAACTTAATCAATATGATGTATCTGTCATCACAATATATGACTACTACTAGTTACTACACTTTCTACTGAAAAATATGCACTACTTCTTACTATGCATCTGTGCCATATGCATTGTTGCCAACTCTGATATGTAGACCATTATCTGGCATTTGTCACTCTAATATATGATTGCATCAATCACTATTGTTCCATCCTACTAATGTGTATTGTGGGCTCCCTGTAACCAAGTATTGCTCCATGAGAAAATCCATCTCAATGGACCCTAACGAAATTTCTTCTCGTGGGATTATGACTTCACATCGCCCCACCTCTCACCCAGAAGTATGACTTCATGTGCTCCCTCTCCCAATATGGCTCAAAATCCCCCCCCTACTAGAGTCATCTGCTTGAGTGGAAACCTCCACTCGGTCTCCTTTCTGCTTCTCCAATTATGGTTGCTCTAAAACTTTCTAAAACGACTTCAGAGGTTACAAGTTGAGAGGTAATTTATGCTCCCTCTCAACCACAAAGTATCTAACCTTTTATTGTCTCCTCAAATATTTACATTCATCTTCGACCTCGAGAGCATATAGGTTCTTGACTGCTACATCAATTTTTTTCACAGGTCCTATGTCAATGTGTGTAAGGAAAACCTTTCCTTTTCTAAATATCACATCATATCCATGGTCTTCCAATACCACTACAGAAAAAAGACAAAAAAAAAAGAAGAAGAAAAAAAAAAACCTTATTTAGTCTTGGAAAAAAAAAACATTCAGTCTAAGAGGGGAGCTAGACTCCCTCTAAAAGGTAGTTGTACCTATGTCGATTGCATTATACCTCCCGTCATCTCCAAACTCCATGTTCTGTTGAAATTCCTTCTCCTCCAAGTCACAGAAGAGATCTCTCTTCCCCGTCATATGGAATGAGGCATCACTGTCAATATACCACATGAATCCCATTAAAGTGTTGGCCATGCATGCAATGAGAGTGAAATAAAGCTTGAAATATGAAGCTAGAGCTTCACCTTCCGCTGCAACTGTAGGCACCTTCTTTCTTGCCTTATGTGGAAATTCTATGGCATAGTGCCTGTACTCGTGACAATGAATACACTTGATCTTGGACAACTCTCTCTTTCCCTCTTTGCCTTGGGGTTTATTTTATTTTTTCTTTCTTCCCTTTTCTGGCTAATGTAAAATATTCTTCTTTCTCTTTACAAGGGGTATCGTCTCTAGCGCTCTGGTTTATATCTTCTTGTACCAAGTCAAACCACAATCACTCCCACTATGGTAGCTTATCCCTCCCATTCACTAAGTCCTTGTAGATATGCCAGCTCTTGGGAAGGCCTAGAAGTGCTAGCCTCACAAAATCATCCTAAGATACTACCACACTAACACTTCAAAGCTTATCTTGAAATTGAGTGAACTTCATAAATTATTTTGGTATCATCTCGCCCTCCTCCATCTTAATGTTTTTGAGCTTTTCTTTCAGCGCCAGCTTCCTGTGGTCACTAATATTATGAAATAGATACATTAAGACCTTCCACATAGAATTTTAAGTTTCCTTTCCATGGAGGTTTGAGAAAATATTATCTCGAACTCCTTCTAACAAGATCCTTCTCGCCTTTTCTACCTTGTTCTTCCATGCATCAAGAAGTTGATAATATGCTACTGCGGGCTGGGAAATATCACTCTCTATGAATTCCTTCAGTCTGTTTTCCTCTAGCACTACCTCCATCATGTCCTTCCATGATATGTAATTTGAATTTCCCTCAAGGGAATATTTGAGTCTCAAGCCATTGAAAGAAACCTTGACCTGTTGTTGGTCTTGAAGAATAAATCTAAAAAATTTATGTATATGTTCAAAAAAAACTCCAATTCTTCTCTTCTATTGTGATTCCTCCTCTAATACCATGTAGAAATTATCCAAAGGGATTCAATATGATCTTCTAATGCACTAAAACAAAATACTAGATCCTTCTACAATTTTCAAAAACAAAATTACGATCGCACAATCACATAACAAGTAAGAAAAATAAATCATCAATCTCACAAGACAATATGTATATGGAGAAATACGCTTCTCAAAAAAATTCTATATGAATATTTCATAAATTTGAGACCATGAAACAATACAGTGTTATTTCTCTTCCTAAGAAATCTCTACACTCTGCTAACTGTCTCACTCTGATCCTGCTCAAATTTGGCACTAATCTAAGCAAGTTTGGTCCAATATTTAACCTCTTGCTTGCCTCTACCTAGCCAGCCTTTCTTATGCATTCTTGGGCTAATTTCGCACCTATTAATTAGTAAATTCCCAAGAATTTATTGTGCAATTCCTTCAAGGCAACCTTATGACCTCATGCATGACCTATACAATTTTCTAATTATACAACTGATAGTTATCTTCCCTTTAACCTCAATCTCAACTCGGCTTTCCTTAGAATGACATGCAACCATTGTTTATAGTGAATTATCAGTTAACTGATTGATCACTACTTGTGAATTAAGTCAGATTTAATTCACAGGACCTATCACTAGCTCATATCTCAGTTAGAACTAGTTAAACTAATTTTAACTCAAATACTTTAGTTTCCTAATTACAACTCACAAATAGTTGTAACTGGACCCCCTAAAATCATGGGAGAAATCTACATGCCTCCTCTCTGACCCTCAACTCGAATTTCCTAAGCTAACTATGTCTTCCTAACTTAGTTAACTAATAAAAGTTGTCATGAGATGAAATTAAAATTTTTCTTCCAATTTAATTAAGGGAAAATTAAATCAGAAGCCCCCTTGGTAGTCATTTCTGGGTGCTATTTTCAATTTTTATTGTTTCCTTTTTCAAGAACTTATCCCATGGAAAAATTATGTATTTTCTATAGTATTTTTTTTTTTTTTGTGTTTCAACCAAAAGGTTACATGATCGAATGCATGAGGGCATATGAAGAATAAAATAATTATGTTCCCTGTTTATAGGTTGAATAAAATTATGATTTAAGATATACTATAAATACAATTTTTGAAAATTAAATAATTTCAAGGAGAGTTCACATTTCTTAAAATTGTTTAGAAATCTAGGAACAACAAGCGTAGATTATTTCTCTTAAAGTGATAACTTCTTGTGAAATATTTTTACTTTTCTTAATTAGGTTCTTATTTCGCTTGATTAATATTGTGTTCTCTTCATCAAAACTCTACCAAAACATAAAGAACAATGAGACAATTGACACAAAATATAGGCGATCAGCAAGGGCCAAAAGATCTCCAATCTTGACACGAAAATCCACAATTTTTTTCTTCTTATACAATCTTCAATTGATGAATTCCAAGACCTAGACCCTTAACCAAAAACTTCTCCAAGACCATGTCAAAAATCCTCAAGCCAAAGTTAATCCTTTATTGATTTAGATACAACACCTTCTTCAACTATAGCCTTAGATCCTGAAACACTAGTATGAAATTCTTGTCATCTTTGACGGTAACTCTCAACCCCCTCCAATGGACTATACTTTTCACACCTCTGGTAGACTTACGGTAATTTTAATCATTTTTCCTCCTTCTCTTGACTAGAGTTACTCTTCTTGTGATCTCGACTTCAAAGGTAGATCAATTCCTTGCCTTGATTCGACTTCATAAAGGTGTGAAATTCAACCTTTCTTCAATATATGGATTCTATAATACTTCCTCACACGTGTGACAAATTCAAGCCCTAAAACAGATGCAAACCTTCTATTTTTTTTGCTCGAGATTCTCCCTTCCTTCTCTTCCCTATTTCAGTCACTCATTCTTACTTAGATCGAACTTTATGATGATGAATGAATGCCTCCTTAAGTGATGTCAAGTTCTCCTATACAGAGACTCCTCCTCCATTCTTTTAGTTCAACTTAAAGTTATCTCTAGGCAGACTTGATGCTTGAGAAGACCGACTTGTTATTTTACATTATGATTTGGTCTTTAGAGAGTTATTTGACTTTACTTTGACTTACATAAATCTTGCTATAATATGTATCATTCCAAAATGGGTCTTTTATACATGACAATGAACTAAATGACTTGTAGACTCAATTGATAATCCCTAAGAGCTCACCATGGGAGCTTCACCTATAAAAATAAATTTCCTTGATCATGAAAACCATGCCTCAATATTAAAAATAATACATTTAATTTTGGCATTACATAAAATCATGCTTATGTATGTCATTATGAAGATTGAACCTAGTTACATATTTCAACACTCCCTCTTAACTAGGGAGGTATTCATAATCCATAAAAGGTACTTGGAAATTATCAATCTAAATAATTCTCATAAGAAAATTCAGATTGGTAACCCATTTGTATAGCATCATATCATCCAGCATTTTCACATAATAATGCCTTGACAAACAACTTTATATCTCCATAATATTAGAGAACAATGTTGGAAGAACCAATGATTTATATACACCTTCATGTTTGTCTCTTAAGGAGCATACCCCACCCAGGTGTTCAAAGGGCATGTCCTTCAAAGACTCGGTCCTTTTTCATGTTTAGAGAGTTTGAAAAAGGGACTAAAAGAAAACTCCACAAGTTCTTTTTCGTATAATAGTCCCTCAAATTCGAAAAAGCGTAAAATAATTTGTGAGAGAACCTCCTAGCCATGTTTGAATAGTGTTTTCCTTGTTCATAAACACACTCTATCCCAATCTAGAAAAGGGTTAAACTTATACTAAGTAAATCTCGTTTCAATTACTTTTACGATTGAAAGGACAAGTGCTCAAAAATATTTTAATGTTTTGGGAGTCCGAAAAGAGCTGAAAGAGAATTCCAGGGGGTCCATTTTTCGTGTTTAACAAAGCTCAAAAAAGAGATAAAAATGTGTTTTGAATTCCTTTTTCGTGTTTAAAAAAGCTCGAAAAAGAGATAAAAGTCTTTTTTGCGGTCGACTTTCAATTTAATTAACGAGCAAGAAAAGACAGAAAGAACTCGGAATTTTCATGTACGTTTTACAAGCATGAAAAGAATAGCAAAAGAAGATCGGAATTTTCATTAGTTTAAGGGGTCTTGAAAATAATACCGAAATGGAATCAATCTAGGTTTCATTTTTATACAAGCTTGAAACATAGGAAAAATTATGCTTGATAGTATTTTCATTTTTACACAAGCTTGAAAAAAAGAAAAAATCGTGCTTGACCTGATTCATTTTTTAACGCGTTTGACACAAGAAAAGAATTATCCTCGTGACCTAATTCATTTTTTAACGAGGTTGACACAGTAAAAGAACTATCCTCATAACATTTTCATCGAGCCTGTCTATTTTAAAATCATTGGGAATCTTCCTTAAGTCAGATGAAGTGGAAGATATCATATTGCAGCTCTCTATTTTTTCAATTTCTGTTGATGTCACATGCGATGGTAACAAAAAGGTGTCCATTAGGGAAGAATCCTTAAAGATTAATACACCAATGTTATAAAGAGAAGGATGGGGTCTGTGAACAATCAGAACGCTTCCATTTTTCTAGGAACCAAAGGCGAAGAAAGAGATTTGATTAATGGTTGTGATACTTCCTTTATGGGGGAAGATGATCATACAAAATTAAATAGATAGTACCGTAGCCATAGCGTAAATCTGTGGTATTCCAAGTAATATATTGTAGTCATGGGGTTCGTCAATGACCTCAACTTCAATGGTATTTGGTTTTTCCCCTAGTTCGACTTGCAGGTTACTAAGAACTCCACAAGGCTTATAAGTAAGACAATCAAAATCTTTCAACGATGTAGGTGATTGTGACAAAGTCAGTGAGCCAAGTGACTTCCAGCAAATCATAGACATGATACAAGTAGATGTGCCTTGATAAATGATAGTTCGATGAATGAGGTGGTTCAGGACATATACTTGAATCAAGAATGCTAATTGTGGTGGTAATTTTGTCACATACCCACATGATTAAAGACTACAATATTTGAATCCGTTGGATCGATTTCGCCAATCATGGGCAACAAAGCCTGATTTTGGAAGAGATAATTCTAAAGAACCTCAAGTGTTGACATAGAATAATTTGAATGAGCTAGATCTTCTACTACAATATAATTTTGGGCTTCACGAGCTCGAGGGTTGAATGTTGATTTGTGAACTACTCCATTTAGCAACTTTATTGTTAACTATGGAACGATAGGCGGTACAACTAAGTCAGGTGAGGTCAAATTAAAAAATGGTAGGTTAATCTATAGCCCGACCATTTGATAACAATGATGGATTACTGTAATATTTACTTTGAGTAGAAACCAAAAAATAAATTTTTGGCTTAGTGGCGGATAGCATAAGCACTTGTGAACTAGAAGCAGGATTCGTAGCATACATATGTCTTTCTGGGTTCAAAAAAGGATTTTTCAACACTGGAGAAGCGACAAAAGTCTTAAGGAATTCACCTAATGTGTTTGACACAGTAAAAGAATTATCCTCATGTCCTAATTCATTTTTTAATGAGGTTGACACAATAAAATAACCATCCTCAACAACTGATTCATTTTTTTAACGAGGTTGACATATAGTAAAAGAACTATCCTCAAGACCTTATTCATTTTTTAACGAGGTTGACAGAGTAAAATAACTTTCCTCATGACCTAATTCATTTTTTAACGAGGTTGACATAGTAAAAGAACTATCCTCAAGGAAAACTGATTCATTTTTTAGTGTGTTTGACATAGTAAAAGAACTATCCTGAAGACCTGATTCATTTTTTAACGAGGTTGACATAGTAAAAGAACTATCCTCACAACAATTTCACCCAGCCTGTCTATTTTAAAATCATTTGGAATCTTCCTTAAGTCAGATGAAGTGGAAGATATCATATTGGAGCTCTCTATTTTTTCAATTTCCACTGATGTCACATGCGATGGTAACAAAACGGTGCCCATTAGGGAAGGTTCCTTAAAGAGTAATACAACGATGTTATAAAGAGAAGGATGTGGTCTGTGGAAAATCAGAACACTTCCATTTTCATAGGAACCAAAGGCGAAGAAAGAGAGTTGATAAATAGTTGTGATACTTCCTTTATGGGGGAAGAAGATCATTCAAAAGTAAGTAGATACTACCATAGCCATAGCATAAATCCATGGTATTCCAAGTAATATATTGTAGTCACGGGGTCCGTCAATGACCTCAACTTCAATAGTAATTGATTTTTCCCCTAGTTCGACTTGCAGGTTACTAAGAATTCCACAAGGCTTATAAGTACGACTGTCAAAAGCTTTCAACGATGTAGGTGATTGTGACAAAATCGGTGAGCTAAGTGACTTCCAGCAACTCATAGACATGATACAAGTAGATGTGCCTTCATCAATGATAGTTAGATGAATGAGGCGATTCAGGACATGTACTTGAATCAAGAATGCTAATTGTGCTGGTAATTGTGTCACATAACCCACATGATTAAAGACTACAAGATTTGAATCCATTGGATCTATTCTGCCAATCACAGACAAAAAATCCTCATTTTGGGAGAGATAACCCTGAAGAACCTCAAGCGTTGAAATATGAGAATGTGATTGAGCTAGATCTGCTACTACATTATAATTTTGAGTTGCACGAGCTCGAGGATTGAATGTCGATTTGTGAACTACTCCCTTTAGTGGCTTTATTGTTAACTATGGAACGATAGACGCTAGAACAAATTCATATGAGGTCGAAGTCGAAATGGTGAGTTAATTTGTATCCTGACCATTAGACAACAACAATGGATTACTGTAATATTTACTTTGAGTAGACACCAAAACATGAATTTTTTGCATAGTGGCGAATTACATAAGAACTTGTGAACTAGAAGCAGGATCCATAGCAACCATATGTCTTTCCGAGTTTAGAAAAGGATTTTTAAACACTGGAGAAGTGACAAAAGTCTTAAGAAGCTTTGGGACTTCTGAGAGGTGACGAAAATCTTGCGTAAAATTCTCCTCATTACATATCAAGCAAGGGTAATGAGCTTTCCAAAAAGAACCAAATGAATTAGATGATTTTTCCCGTCGGGGTGAATTTGATTTCTTCTTATCTTTCCCCTTCTTCCTATTTTCAGGTTGCTTGTCACTTTTTCCTTTGTCAGATGACATGACATTGATTTTAGAAGAAGATGTAGGATCAGATGCAATAGGGTTTTGATTTGAAACATCAAGTGTAGAACCAGATGGTCGACTTGCTGTCGGAGTGCTATCAGAACCAATCACACCATCGCTGACATGAATTTCCTGACCAGATGGAGCAGGAGGAATAGAAAAATTTGGTCACGACGCATTTGGAATATTTTCATAAAGAATGCTAGTCTGAGTGTAAATAAAATCTAGATACTAGGCATGAGCAATTACTTTCTCTTCAGTGAACATCGCATTTGGCCACATCCTTGGTGATAGATGGAAATAAGGAATTAATAAACCACTCAGCTAAAATTTGACTAGGAAAAAATGTTTTAATCATTCGAAGAAGATGATTCCACTCATGTATATGATCTGATATATGAGTAGTAGTGGTATGTTTAAAGGTGGTCAAAATTTCTGTTCCAATTTCATATATGATGGGTAAATGGAAGTGGGTTAAAAAAGTAGTGGCTAAAGCTGTAAAGTTATCAAACGAAGCTCGTGTAAATTCAATGTACCACTTCGTAGCCAGACCAGTAAGCATTCGCTTAAAAAGACACAATATAATAGAATCATCATTCATGGAATTTGATGAACACCATAAATGATAAGTCATGACATGCATAGACAGGTCTTCTCTAGAATTTCCATTAAATTTTGGAATGTCCGAGGGTAATTTATGAGGAATCACCGGCCACCAAGGTAAATAATGAATGGGATAATTGGTGAGCCAGTTTAAATTAGGTAATTCTAATGTTGCAACAAATGGAAACTGTTGATTAAATTCAGGTTGAGCATAACCAGGATAAGATGGAATCACCTGTGCAATAGGCCTTAGCATACCATAAAATGGATTATGTTGTTGGTAACCCAAATAGGGGTAGGCTTGTTGACCAGTACCTGGATAAGCTTGATACTGTGGGAATGGTTGATGTGACTACCATGGGATTCGATAAAAAAGTTGCCCACAAGGATAATTCGGGCCGGGTTTTGAATTGACAGTGCCAATAGAATCCTGTGACAAAGGTAAACTAGCCTACAGTTGTGAAATTTCTGATATATATGGTTGTAGAATACCAGCTTGGGAAGATAGAGTCTGTAGACCCAAAACTTTAGGGTTAGGGGTTGAAGGACCTGCTTAAGAAGATTGACCAACAACCATAGAAGACATTATAGACGTAGTAGGCACAGATGCAACAGGTTGAACTAGTTGATATTGATACACAACCATTTATGGTTGAACAGGAAAAGTAGGATGCCATTGACAAACATGCATTCCAACATATGGTTGACCTAAAATGACGAAGTACTGCCATATGGATCGAACATCTCTGCCCCCCCAGCATACTAAGTATAAATATATTGCACATACTAACTTTCATATGATGGGTATCCAACATATAATGTATAAGATGGATGGTAATTGGATGGACCAGCCTGATATTGAGCTGGTGATGTTAATAAAGAATCACGTCCTTCAGTACTCGTAAGAGATGAACCATATAAAATTCCATACAATGACATGGGCGAATTCCATGGACTATAGAAGACACAAGAGTAGGTTCCATTTAAATCCTAGTAACCCAGTGGGACGGACGAACCACCATAAAGATGAGACTCAAGTGTCATTGAAAAAATCAGAGATGAAGCAATAATAGATGTTGTCACAACTGTAACATATGGTACAGTCTGGGATACTGTCTCTGTCATGGCTAAATAACCCAGCAAATACTCTAACGAATCTACAGGAACTTTAGAGTGAAATGGATCAACATAAGAAAAGTAGGTCAAACAAGGAACAGACGGATATAAGTGAAGCCTTGACCCAAAATGAGTGGGATTTGAAGGGGTTGTATCTTCATGATTTTATTCTTCTATTGAAATCAAACCAGGTGGAATTACTTCACCATTAGGCCTGAGATAAATTTCAGGCAGTAAACTCTGCGATAAAGAGGAAGACTCAAGGGTTACGGATGATTGAGGATCAGACGATTGCACTGAAACAACTTCTTATTGTTCAACATCGATATCAAGATGTTCTGGTAAAAGAAAAATGGGTTCCGGATCGACTTCCAGTTGAACAAACTCAGGTTCTGGATTTACCATTTCATTGGATTGAATTTTAGTGTCCTTAGGTAACTGTGAGGGTTCTGTCTCGACAGTAGCACATAAAATGGAATCATTCAAAACGACTTGAGTCTCGATACTCAAAGGATAAGATTTCTCTGGTATATCAGATGATGTAGCACCAAGAGTTCCAAAGGTACTGGAATGAGTAGGAAAAGCACGCCTTTGTCTACTAGGTGTATTTTCTGGCAGTAATGGTGGTTTATTCATTGTCCTATGCGAACGATGGAAAAAGGTTTGATCTTCTTCCACGATTTCTAATTGATTTTATACAAAAACAAATACAAAAAAAGAGGGTAATCCTAGGAAAAAGGTTTACCAAGCAACTACGAACTGCAATACACAACCCTAGTATAATAGGACTTATGTACGTGCAAGAAATATCCCCGAATGTTGCACTTGATGTATCAGAGGTACAAGGCGACTGACTCAGTTACCTATGGATGGTAAGCAACCTAAATTTTCCCTCCCAAATATACGTGAATGTATGTGGAGGCCCAATCTATATTAGCATTGTCTAATGTGAAACCATAAAGTGAGAGCATGCCCTTATACTTTTTGTACTGGAACACCGCCCAATATACCCAAAAAATATGTGGACGAGCTCCGATATACTTACGTACATGGAATGAGGTATCACACTTGGAATGTATCATAGGAAATTAATGGCATCTGCTATGTTTAAGGAAGTCAGAACACGTATTCTAGCCTAGACCTCTAAATGCTATTGTTAATGTTACAATGCTTCCCTAATAAAATTTAGATAAATTTTATGTTGATCATGCTTATCAGTTTGTCTTTCATGTTCACCGCAAGATGTATTGAACATTCCTAGAATTAAATTAAAATGATAAGCATTCATTTCAAATTGATTTTCGACAATAAAAACTAGCTACAAGGGATACAACAATCAGATTGTATGCAATAAATAATGAGCACATCTAAATGAAATTCACCTAAAATATTCCTATGCATGAATCACAATCCCTATATGCAAATGCATGTTTTTATTTTCAATTTATTTTAAGTTTAGATGAACGAAAAAGAAACTAATGCACAAACAATCACTAAAAAATTTCAAGACAAATGAAGACTGAAACGACAATTCTTGTTTTTGAAAATAATGACCTTATCAAATGTAAAATTAACTTTGGAATTATTCGAAAATGACAAGGAAAACAAAAAGAAACATCAATCAAACAAATCCAAAGTGAGGCAATAAGAGTAGAGGCAAATTGGTTTCTAGAGGGAATCAATCACTCAAAAATTCAGCAAGAAAGACACTGAAATGAATTGCAAAAGACTAAATATGATAGATTTGGGTTGGTCACATGGGAAACGCACACCTGAGTGGGAGAAAATGCGTTTAGAGCATTGTCCCTAAGCTAACAATGTTATGCAGATCACTATGTCAAGACCAACAATGAGTTGGTGCTAGAGGACTCTCTGAAAAAACAATCAAACACACTAATTTTGCTAAAACACACTCAAATGACTGAAAAATAAGCAGGCAAAGTCTACCAGATGTTTATGGACAAGGAAAAAACCACCAGGGATGATTCGATGATCCCCAGTATGGTCGCCAATTTGTTTTACGAAAATCAAACCTATAGCTAAGTATGCTTTCCCTAAGTGTGGTGGTGCACTTAGAACAACAAAAAGAAAGATATCTGACCTTTTCTTTAAAATTAATATATAAAGGGAGGAAAACCTGCTTGTAATCTATTCACTTTTCCTCGCCTCCATTTGTTGCTTCCATCACTCTCAATCTAATTGAACTCGCTTGATTGATACCTGCAATGGAAAACAAAAGAGAGAAAACAACATAAAGGAAATATAATCTATTCAATTTAAACAAATTGAATCGATTAAATTCGTAAATACACATATAACATCATTGACACATGCATTAGGAAAGGAACAAATGTCTTTATTATGAAGTAGAAGGAAGAGTATAACCAGTTGATCGATTCAATGTCACTCATCCAGCTTTATTCCCATCCTCATCATATCTAGTATCAACAATACAGCGATATCACAGTACATAACTCTAGCTTAACATAAATTTGTGGTCTCTTGTGCACTATGATAAGTGCTCTATTCATAAGTAGATGAAGGTATTTTTACATAAATGAATCATTGGATGGCTTTCATAAAAATTGATGAAGAGGTTTCCTTTTTCATGGGAATAGGAGGATAAGAGTTTTAATGGCTTCACGGTGTCCATATTCGAGGCTATTAGATGAGGTGAAAGCTAGAACAACTTCTAGAAGCCACTAGAGGTTCGGAAGATTCCTGGAATCTAATGAAAAATTTGCTCCCAGTCGACCAACACACCCTAAAGTGGGCCTAGATCGTCTGTAACACAACCTTTCATGGGATTAGATGCTCTGCAAAGTAGTTACTGCAGTTTAGGGGTGTGTTGATGGCTCAATGGGGCACTTCAACTGGAATCTAAGTAGGGAAAATTTCATGAAGGAAAACCACCAATGGAATTTATGCCATGTAGCAACTAATTTAGAGTATGATAGACCCTAATGGATATTGATCTGTGTTTTGGGATGATGCCAAAATTGAATTGAAAATTTATTCCAAACTTAATGGAATACTGCAAAAAGAAATATTTCTCCCTCGGCCTACTACTGGAGGGATCATACAGTTTGTCATGCAGTGTGGCAGTAATACAATACTTTTGCAACAACATTTGTCGCAGATTGAAGTGGTAGAGATCTTCGGTGAAAACCCTGTTTCTATAAACATTAGAAATGGAAATATTAGTGTTGTCTGTGAACCCTACTATTTATATAAAAGATCCCAGTTTATTTACTGCACCACATCCGGAAAAATTCACGTTTGTAATGTTCAAGGTGACATTTTAGTGACACTTGAAAATCACCCACTTACAGAATGGCCAGCATTGGATTACGTGAACATTTTCAGGCATTCATACATTTCTAATTCACACGATATTATCATTTCTCTTTGCTGCCAACGCGCACTAGCGGGAGAGCGATGGATATACAGTGTGAATGTTAGCAGTATTGTTACAGGGAAATGATTGGCAAATATCATTTTGGAGGATCCAAATTGTTCCAAAATTAGAAAGGCAGTTTTGAATGATGCAGTCCGGGCATTTGGATACGATGAAAGCACTCACCATATTTTCACAAGAAATGATGGCAGACTTTGTGGCGTTTGGTCCAACGAATTCTACAAGGATGCAGGAGAACTCAGGAGCTAGATGGTTTACGAGAGATATGTTTGGAATTTTTTTTTAATGAATGGAGTTTACGGAAACATATTTTTTTTTAAATCCATGTGTGATTTTTCCTTTAACTTGGGACTAGTAAAATAATTTTGTTTTTAATGGATAGTTATGGATAGGTGTCACAATATCCGCTTGACATCTTGCCTTCTGGTTTATGTTTTTATTTCTTTTTCAACTGATACATTTACATTTATTGTGAATGGAGGGTCCTCATCTTTTCAATATATTATAGTTCCAATGAAAAATAACATTGTTATTTGTAAGCTTATGCATGAATTTTATTTTCCTAATTATAATGTGTATTTCTTTGTTCACATTGGGAACTACTTAGATCTTATAAATATTAATGATGTATATTGAATTTCTAATCAATGAAGTACTTTTGGTCTTTTTCTTTAATATTATTTGTGCAAGAATTAGAAGTATTTTGATTTAGCAATCAAATTCTTGAATGTTTTTATATATATTTACATGGTAAAAGAGAATCGATAAGTTTTTTTTTTTTTAAATAGATTTGTGAGCAATTTATAGTTTTATTTCTTAGAGTTTATAGGAAGATTTATAGAAAATTTCATGCTAGAGTGTATTCTCTTACGTCTAGTTTTCACCGTGCATGAAGGGTTGAGCATGTTATTGTTAATACTTGATTAAATCCGTTCAGTATATTAGTCTAATCTAAGTAGCCCTAGATCTTGCATGAAGGGTTGAGTTTGTTATTATTAATACTTGATTAAATCCTTTCCATATATTAGTCTAATCTAAGTAGCCCTAGATCTTATTTTTTTTCACCCTTTCAAGTAAAATCAGTGGCTCAGATTCACTAATGTATTTAGATCCGTGGACATTAAAGACATATTTCATTTTCACCAATTTCTTGGAGAATTGTTGGGATACTCCTATTATCACTATTTTTTTCTCTTAGAGGTAAACAATATGTATTAGGATAAACACTTACTCCCAATAGTGCATGTTAATTTTAAGAATGTTGGATTCACATTTATACTAAGAGGGGAGATGAATCACATATGGACACATGATATAAATGAAAACTAATTTATAATAGGTCTTTGTAGGCACCAACCTACTACGGAAAATTTTGTATGCACTAACATATAAGAGCCACCAATTCCCCATGTTACATTATTTGTAGGAATCAAACTGTAAGATAATTCAATCCCCTATACTACAACATTTTTAGGCACTAACCAAAAAGAGACGCCAATCCCCTTTACTATTAGAATTAAAGGCACCAACCTATATGAGACACCAATCCCCTCTACTATATGATTTGTAGGCACTATCCTATAGGAGACACCAATCCGCTTTGTTGTAATATTTTTTAGGATCCAACCTACTTGAGAGACTAGTCCCCTTCACTACAAATATTCATGGGAACCAGTCTACTTTCGGCTTTTTCCTTCGCTATGTTTGTTAGTTGCTTATGCATTCACCAAATCTACTTGATTCTTATGGAAGTTCTACTTACTACTTCTACATTCAACACGTTTATTATATGATTTTCCTTCACTAGGATATTTTTTCACTTCTACCTTCACTAGGTGTGCTTTATTCTTTTTCTTTCATGATGTTTTATTCTCCAAAAACTCATTATTTTTTTCCTCTTCTCAAGAATTAAATTATAGAACATTATTAAATTCATTACCTTGATGAGGTATTATCACAATCTTGTGATGATTTGTTAGTGATATCAAGAAGTGAAGCAGCTACATCTATATTACCACCAAATGAAAGTAGGAGTAAATACACATAATAAAATAAGATTCAAATATGGTACTCTCCACACCTTAAGGGGGGAATTACAATGATAAAAGAAACTCTCCTACACCTTTAAGAGAGGGAGTAAATCGATGAAATAAAGGCAATTAGTGTTAATATGGAAATAAAAAAATTACTTAAATAAATTTGGTTATTTGTAATATATAAAAAATTGTATTATTCAAATCATAACCATTAGTGGTAAACTATAAACCACCAGTTTCCATGGAATATGGTTAATGGTTAACTAGAAAAACCACCATCTAAAGAATCTAAGGCCTTACCTTGGATTTTTTATAAAATGAGTTACATAAAAAATTCACACTTTACATGATCCAAATTATATCATTATGTTTTTTTTCATCCATGTTGATTCTCTTAGAGTGGAGAGTGTTGAAGCATTAGCTCATGGGAAAATTTTTACCAACGATAATCAATTTGGAAAATTAGCGTTTGAAACCTTCCAAGAGAAGTTTCAGGTATCAAACAACATTTTTTGGGCATATAACATTTTTTTTCTGAACCACATAGCCTTTTGAACTATTCTACACATAAGGACCTTTCTAACAATGCAATAATTTCCTCAATTAGAGTTTGAATGCAAAATTTATTCCACTTGGACATTGATCTTCCACTACAAGGAAAGGACCCTCTAGAAGTGGTTATAAAGGAGGTTTTTAGCATTATAAAATTGACCAAAATTGTCAAAAAAACATTTGCTACAATGTAATATCCCAAAATTGGTATTGCTAGCAAGGCATGCCTGAAAAATGCATTTTTCAGTAATGTACGCTACAAAAAATCAAATTTTCCCTTATATCTCTTACATATGATAATATAAGATCCAAATCCAAGAGGAAATAGAAACCAAACAAACTAGGTGAGATAAACAAGCTTCTCAAACTTAGAATGGCTACAAAATGCCCAATAATGGACTGCAGCAATATGTAAACACAATGCTCGAGTTGAAGCAAGATATTCATCCATGGAATGTGTCAAGAAACAATTCAGCATCAATTTTATTTACAAAGCAAGAATTATGATCCATTCTACCCACAAAAGATGGGGAAAAGCAGTAATTTATACCCTAAAAAGGTTAACTTCAGAGATTTGCGTAAAAATAATGGAAAATGACAGTGGGATCACCTAGCTTAGGTCATTTAGGAATTACATACCAAATTTGAGCTAAAAAAAATTACTCTAGCTATGTTAAATAGATATCCCACTCTCGGTATGGCTTAAAAATGCCCAAATCCCATGACTTGACTTATGCTAAATTTACTGAAGCATGGAAAACATAAATTTATGAAGGTTTATGATGAAATATGATGGGAAATACATACATACATTGTATTACATTATATCATGGAGAAAAATATAGTATTATCCCCCTTTACACATTTTATATATGACCCGACAAGGGTTTCCATGAAGGTACAAGTGTAAGAATGAAAATTCTGTAGAAACTAGATCTGGAAAATGCAGTGCACTGCAGCAGTAGATTACAACTTAGATCCAGAACAATATAGTGCATGAATAGTTTTATTTACATCAGATCCATATACTAAAATGTCTTTATATTACATACCCCTTGGGGTTCTCATGAAAGAACAAGAGTAGATCTGAGATTTACTGTAGTAGATCTGCAGAATGATTCAGAAAATCTAAAGTAAGTAGAATAGTAAGTAGATCAGATCTGAAATAGACATGGATTAGATGGCTAATCCATGGATCACCACGGTGAAGGAAGAATCCATACACCAGAGATCTCTCGTGTAAACAATTGCCAAAACACCCTGCAATTCTGCAACTGGGAATAATGCAGTTTTAGGGATTAAACTATGTTGTAAGCTTGAGGAAGAGTTTGGCCTAATTCCAATATCAAAATCATGAAGCCCAATAGCTACTACACTCTTCTAGGAGGATAAAATACTCACTCTCTGAGAAGAGGCACTAGTATAATCTAGATCTGAGTAGATCTAGTCTCCACTTGCTGCAACTCAATGAAACAAGTAAACCCCAACAGGATTTAAGCTGTCTAAGGGAGATGGAGCTTGGCCATATGCATGATAGTGGAAGAGAAGTCAAATGCCCTCTAAGAGCTACTCAATGGAAGGAGAGAGAATCCCTAAATAGGAAATCCTCACAAGTCTCGACTAAACAACCAAGAGAACTCAAATTGTCTAAGCAGACATAAAAATAAAATATCATGAACAACCTTCTCTTGAGTCTTCCCCTTCCTTTTATAAGATGAGAGCTTGAGAAACCCTAAACCACCTTCAGCACTCTAGCTCTTTTCACATGAATATCCTCCATCTAAAACTGCACTGATCAACAAGGAGGTTCAATGCATCTGGACAGTGATGTGATTTGGTTCTATTGACCGAGTCAATCTCCTCAATCCTTCTTCACATGAAAGGGTATTTTATTAAAACAACCCTGATTTTCCTTTGTTCACATTGGGCATTGATTTATTTTGATGTTTTTAGGAGTTTATATGTCCTCCTTTACATTTTATTCATCAATTAAGAAAATAAAATAAAAATAAATATTCCTGTTAGCTTGGGCTAATTAGGAATATTACATACAACATCCGTGTTAAGTCCCTATATTACTAGTATAGTCCCTTATTGTTGTTAGTGTAACCCCCTTATTGTTATTGTTGTACCCCTATAACCCCCATATTGTTATTATTATGCCCTTAAATTATTATTGTTAGGTCGGCTAGGAGTACATTATGGCCTCACTAGGATTATATTGTGGCCCCATGGACTCCTATATATAGAAAGGAGGTTTTTTCATTTGTATCATCCAAGAATTGTTCATTTATGTAATTTATTGGAGGTTTCCCCCTCGAAGTGGCTGATTCTAAGGCGTTGATCTCTCTTTTCTTCTATTTTTGGAGCTGGTTTCACAACTTCTGGTATGAGAGCTTTGGATTCTAGGGTTTCGTTGCTCCAAATAGGTCATCGTGGAATTTTCGCTATAAATTGTTTTATATGAAGGTTTAAAAGCTGAAATGTTTAGAGCACAAAGCCGAAATCCTGAGGAACATCATCACAAAGGTTCAGAGCTTAGTTTGCAATAGTTGCAGAGATATGATCTGTGGAAGTTAGGGCTTTTTGAGGCTCCTGAATTTCATCTAAAAGAGGTGATCGTGGGAAAATATTCATAACTCTCTCTCTGAGCATTAGATTGGAATTTTATAAAAAGTGGTCGCAATTACACGGACTGCAGTTTCTTCTCTATCAATTTCAGAGCCAAACGGAGGAAACAGTGACATGTGGCAAGCCGTACAAGGTCTCTCTATTGAACGAGTCCATAATTAGGTCATTGTGGGAGATTGGACATTAATTTTCCTTGAAGAATCCAAATCAGGTCAAACCTATGGCATTCATAAGAGGATTCATAGGGCTAACTCAGGGCCAAATTTTAGATATTAAAGATCTGAAAATGCAGAGATAATTCAGTTTCAATATCGAGCTTCTCTAAAGTAATAAAAAGGTATGTATTTATTTCTGAGTTGCATAAGTCTTGTGTAAAAAATCAGTTTCAAGTGATTCCAAGGGCATATTGAGCATATATTTCAATATTGGGTTTTGAAATTCCTCCTAAAAAGAATTCAACACCTATTAAGATCTCATAATACTCTACTATGACTCATGAAGATGAATAATTGCAACATGATCTATCAAAATTACAAGAGCAAGTGTGCCAAATTTCGCTCTTGCAAAGAGCAGAAAAAAATGAAATGGAAGTTTTGAAGAAAGGTGTGGAAGAAAATATGGATGGTTTGAAGAAATAAGTGGAAGATAAGATGGATGGCGTGGAAGCTAAGATGAATGACATGGAAGATAAGAGGAGGACATGGATGAAAAAATGAAAGACAACATGGAAAACATGAAGGATGATCTAAAAGAAGACATCGAAGGTTTGACAAAGTCGATACAAGAAATGATTCCTAATGGTGGAAATATAGTAGAGGAAACTCATGATAAGAACAAAATAAATTTTAATCGTGATTTCATAAACTCTAATGTTGGATTGAAGAACCACCATATTTCAAATATGGATATGAGGAAGTTTTATGCCAAGGATCCCGTAACATAGATACTATAGATGGAGCAATATTTTGATCTCAATAATGTTCTAAACACAAAAAAGGTATGCATTGAAAATTTACATTTAGAACAAAATACATTTTTATGGTATCGATGTCTTTTCTCCCATAAAAAAATTCTCACTTGGTCAATTTTTACAAAGGAAATGATAGCACATTAGGAGGATACAAAGAGCAACACCTTCTTTAGCAAATTGATAAATATCAAACAAAAGGGTTCAGTGGCGGAGCACATTGAGGAATTCAAAAAATTGAATATAAGGGTAACTGATATTCTAGAGGAGAAAAATATTGATGTCTTCATAGGACTTTAAAGGAAGGATAACATCCAACATGAAGTTCGCGTTTGGGAACCTAATTCATTGGAGAAGGCATTCAGGTTGGAAAGAAAATTTGAATGTAAAATTATGGCGACAAAGAAGCCTACCACTCACATATATAAATATGGAAGTGTTGCTACTCCTAGACTTCCACAACCTACAAGGTTTACACCACAACAATTGGAAGAAAAAAGATCAAAAATTCTTTGCTACAGTTGTGATAGAAAATACACTAAAGGTCATAATTACGCTGAGAAGAAATTATTTTACATAGATTGTGAAGAGGAGGAAGAAAATGAAGAAGAGAATTCAAAAGTGCAGGCTATACACCACGAAGAAACCCTAGAAGAAGAAGAAATGAGTCCGACCATATCATGTAATGCATTGGTAGGAATTACCACTCCTCAAACTCTCAAGATAGAAGGACTTATCAAGAAGAAAAAGGTAATAATGTTGATTGATATGGGTAGTACCCATAATTTTATTCATTGTAAGTTAGCCAAGGAATTGAATTGTCTCCTATACCCAACACTAGAATGTCAAGTGATAGTTGCAAATGGAGGAACTATAAATTGCTCTGGATAATGCCATAATATCAAGCTAGCCATGGGGGAATATGTATTAAATAGTCCAATGCTTTCAATTCCAATGGGAGGTGATGATGTTGTACTAGGAGTACAATGGTTACAATCTTTGGGGATGATAGCTTTTAATTTTCTAGAACTTTTGTTGAATTTCTTTTCGAAAGGAAAGGAAATCAAATTACGGGGTATCACAAGGAAGTCAGGAAAGATAATAAGCTCTAATGTCATGACAAAGCTTCTGAAGAAAGAACAACGAGGAGTAATTATACAATGATGCTCACTAGAAGTTCCAACATCAAAATCATCTATTTCTCCATATCTCCAAAAATTCTTGGACAATCATTCTAAGGTGTTTGATACTCCCAAAGGACTCCCACCTATTCATGATCATGATCATGCTATTCATTTGATTCTAGGAAGTGTTCCTCCAAACATCAGGCCTTACAAATATCCTTATGTCCAAAAGAGACAAATTGAACGTATGATAGCAGAAATGTTAGAGGCTGGTATAATTCATCCTTGTCAAATTTCTTTCTCTGCTCTAGTAGTACTGGTGCACAAGAAAGATTGCTCATGTCACATGTGTCCAGATTATAGGGAGCTCAATAAGCTCACTATTAAAGATAAATTTCCCATTCCTGTGATTGATGAATTATTGGATGAATTAAATGGAACAATTTATTGTTCCAAGTTGGATCTTCATTCAGGATATCATCAAATTAGAATGAAGGCTGAAGATATTCCAAAAACAACACTTCAAACTCATGAGGGTCATTATGAATTTTTGGTCATGCCTTTTGGCCTTACCAATGCACCTTTTACATTTCAAGGGTTGATGAATTTCATTTTCAAACCCTTCCTTAGAAAATTTGTGCTAGTACTTTTTGATGATATGCTAATCTAAAACATGTCTTGGAAGGATCATGTTCAACATGTTGATAGGGTGCTCAAACTATTGGAGGAGAAACAATTATATGCAAAAACATACAAATGTTTCTTTGGAGTACAAGAGGTGGAATATCTGGGTCATATTGTATCTCACAAGGGTGTTAAGGTAGACCCTAACAAAATTAAAGCCATTAAGGAATGGAAAGTCCCAACAATCATAAAGTAGTTGTGCATATTTATCGGGTTAACAGGGTATTATCGCATGTTTATTAAGAATTATGGGAGAATAACAGCACCTCTAACAACATTATTGGAGAAAGATGCATTTTCATGGACTCCTGAAGCAACTAAGGCCTTTTAACATCTTAAAAAAGCAATGTTCCTAGAACCAGTCTTAGCTACGCCAAACTTCACAAAAACCTTTATTGTGGAATGTGATGCCTCAGGAAATGGAATTGGCGTTGTTTTAATGAAAGAAGGAAGACCCATTTCTTTTTAAATTATTTCAATCAAAGGAAATTATTTACAAAAGGCTATTTATGAGAAGGAAATGTTGGAAATACTACATGCACTAAAAAAATGGAGACCTTACCTAATGGGAAGACACTTCAAGGTAAAAATTGATCATGCTAGTCTTAAACACTTTTTCGAACAAAGACTATCTTCATAAGAGTAGCAAAAATGGGTCACAAAGATGTTGGGTTATGACTTTGAAATCATCTAAAAAAAAGGGAAGCTAAATGTTGTTGCATATGCACTCTCAAGAAAGGATGAAGAGGTCGAAGCATTGCTTTGTGCCATTTCAATTATCCAACCAAATTGGATAACCGAAGCAAGGGATGAATGGAAGAAGGACGAAGAAGTGTGGACTGTCATTGAAAATTTGCAGCAAGATCCTAGTATGTCTGATACATTTAGTTGGAAAAATGATTCCTTATGGTACAAATATCACTTATATATTTGCAAGAATTTCCAACTAAAACAAAAGATTCTTTTGGAATTTCACACTTCTCCTTTAGGAGGACACTCAGGATTTTTAAAAACTTACAACATGGTGAAGAAATATTTTTTTTGGGATGGCCTTAAATCTAATATTCAAAATTTTGTGGCAGAATGTTTATTTTTCCAGCAAAATAAAGTTGAGACAATGGATTTTAAGTCTTCTATAACCTTTATCCATTCCAAGTAAACGTTGGGTGGGGATTTCAATGGATTTTATCACAGGTTTACCTAAGTCCGAAGGAAGGAGTGTCATCATGGTGGTAGTTGATAGACTTACCAATTATGCACACTTTTGTGCATTATCTCATCCATTTAAAGCGAGTACAGTTGCTACTGAATTTATGGAAACAATTCAAAATCTACATGGAAACCCATAGATTATTGTAAGTGACAGAGATCCCATTTTTATAGGAAATTTTTGGATGGACTTATTTTCTTGTTTGGGTACTCAACTAGCTCATATCTCATCTTATCATCCTCAATCCGATGGTAAAATAGAGATAGTGAATAAATTTTTGGAAGGATATCTTCGTTGTTTTGTATCTGATAAGCAAGCACAATGGGTCAAGTGGTTACCTCTCGTTGAATGGTGGTATAACACTTCCTTCCATACTGCAGAAAAAATGACCCCATTCATGGCACTTTATTGATATCATCCACCATCCATCACATCTTCTTTAAAGGAAAATTCTAGGGTTTAAGCAGTGGAGGATCACATCGAGCATCAATAAGAAGTTCTCCAACTCTTAAAGGATAACCTAAATTTGTCACAAATCGAACAAAACAACATGAAAATCAATATTGTAGTGAGAGAAGTTTTGATGTGGGAGACTGGGTATTTTTATGGCTATAACCATACAAACAAATGTCCCTCAAGCAAGCTAAGAAGGATAATAAATTATCGCAAAAGTACTATGGTCCTTACAAGGTTTTGAAAAATATTGGTACTATGGCATACAAATTGGAGCTTCTTGCTTCTTCACGAGTGCCTCTAGTTTTCCATGTTTCATGCTTAAAAAAAGTTATAGGGGACAAACCTCTAGTTCAAACAATATTTCCAGAACTTGATGAGGAAGGAAAAACCATATTGGAACCTAAAGCAGTCACAGAAACAAGAACTCGACAACTATGAAATCGATCAATTTCAGAGTATCTCATCAAATGGAAGAACTTACCCACTGAAGATTCTACATGGAAGGATGATAATCTTATACAAAAGCACTTGGAGCTACTCAAGCATTGAGGACAACACTTTTTTGAAGGAGAGGAGCATGTTAGGTCCCTATATTACTAGTATAGTCCCTTATTTTTGTTATTGTAACCCCGTTATTGTTATTGTTGTACCCCTGTAACCCCCATATTGTTATTATTGTGCCCTTCAAATATTATTGTTAGGTCGGTAAGGATTCATTGTGGCCCCACTAGGATTACATTATGGCCCTATGGACTCCTATATATAGAAAGGAGGTTTTGTCATTTGTATCATCCAAGAATTTTTCATTTATGTAATGTATTGGACGTTGCTCCCTCGAAGTGGCTGATTTATAGGGCATTGATCTCTCTTTTCTTCTATTTATGGTTATGGAGGTTTTGGCGGAGCTTTTAATAGAAATTCAACACAACTAAAAAAAATGGGTGGCTGGAGGTTACTATGGATGTTTTTTCATCGGTGTGCTACTCTGGATTTAATGCACCGGTGCGTACATGTAGAAGGCACCTAGGGGCGGTCGAATGAGAATGCACCAGGCCATTAAGGTATAAAACCACACTAGGCGTAGTGTTGGTGATACAACGCACAGGGCCATTCCAATTGGTCTTGGGATTTGTGCAGTGCCCATAGGTCATATCAACGCACCGAAGCATAGACTTGTAGAAATGCATCGATGCACAGTATAACACAAATGTACTGGGATTTATAATTGGTATCGGTGTTCATGCAGTGCCCATAGGTCGTACAACATCACTGGTGCGTATAGACACATAAATTCCCTGGTGCTCAGGATCACACAAATGCACTGAGATTTATAATTGGTATTAGTATTTGTGTGGTGCCCATAGGTCATACAAATACACCGGTGTGTATAGAAACATAAACGTCCCGGTGTGCAATATCACACAAATGCACTGAGATTTATAATTGGGATCGGTATTTGTGTGGTGCCCATAGGTCGTACAATGGCACCAGTGCGTATAGTCACATAAACGCACCGGTGCGCCGTACCACACAAAAAAACCTATATTTTTAATTGGTTTTGGTATTTGTGCAGTGCTCATAGTTCATAGAAACACAACGGTGCTCTTAAGAATACAAACACATCAGTGTACATTAACTGAAACGCGCTAGTTTTCATTTTTTATTTTTTAGAAACATCGACCTGTGACAGTGAAATTATTGTGATTTTTTTAAATTCATTATTCATCAATAGTCGAAACATCTTATAAAAATATTCATATTAATTAAATTTTTACTAATGCATTTGAATGTGATGTTTGGATTAATTTGTTATATCATAACATAATTATTGTGGTTTTTTTAAATTCATTATTCATCAAAAGTTGACACATATATATCTTATAAAAATATTCATATGAATTAAAATTTTATTAATGCATTTGAGAACACCGATGGAGAACACAATAGAATAAATTAAAACATATATATATATATATATATATATATATATATATATATATATATATATATATATATATATATATATATATATATATATATATATATATATATATAAGATAAGACATTCTTTGTCATGCAAAATGGGACGTTTATTGGTATCCCTTTGTCTTTCAATTGGGACACTATGTCCATTACATTAAACAAAATGTCTAATTTCAGAGACATATTTCATAAAATACAATGTCTTTCTTTGATATCCAAACATAGTGATCATCATTCTTCGCTTCAACTATTGTCACTGCTAGAGCTACTTCCATGACTTGGGTTATTTTCGAGAATTTTTTGTTCACGGTGTCGATTGTTTTCTTCTTCTTCACCTTCCATTTACAAACATAAAAATAAATTGTAATGACTGTATATACATTGGTGAGAATAATGAAAATTGCAATATTAAATAATATACATCAATGTAAATAAAAAAGAAAAGGCGTACCATTGCAACAATTGACTCATGAACTATACACATTCTTTCAAAACCATGTAACATGCCATCTTTCAATATTTCATCTGTTGGCGCAGTTCCATACTTTGTTTCCTGCAAGTTTTATACCCCATAACAAATCATATATTTAATATAAAATATTTTTTTGTTCTATTAATTATAGACGAAGCTAAGTAAAACGAGATCAATAAATGCTTACAAATTTTACAATTAATTTCTGACATGCCAACATATACTCACAACCCATTTTTAACCCAATTTCAATCAATTCCTCTGATGGTTCTTCTTTGTATGTTAGCACCTGTTTGAAGACATTCAATGATGATTTTTTTAAAGCAACTTAAAAAATACAAAAATGAAATCTAGTTAAGTTGTTATAAGGAAGTAACAATTACTCACAAACGTAGATATCAACCCTTTTCTTCCTTATCGTCCTGTTTTATGTGTTGAATGGGTTCCATTTTCTTTTCTTTTCTACAAGAAAATACTTGAAAATTAATATTTAATGCTAAATTATTTATTTATTGTACCTTATGATCGAAACATTCAATGATTACATATTACATTTGAAGCACGTTGTTGTTGAGATGGCTCCTCCTGTGATGCAATTTTGTCCATTTCTTTGACCATCTCCTTGTACACCTTTTTGGACATTCCTACTAGCATATTTATGATATCAGCTCTTTCATCTTTTGATATTTTCATAATCTTCCTGAAAATGTAACATGAAAATAAACTATTTAATTTTTATATTGATATATGAAAAGTAAATATAACAAAAGTGATATTTATAAATAATTCTATACAAACATTTAAAGGAATATTACTTTTTCATTCCTTCTTTTTTGCTATTGTACTTTATTGCTATTAAAAGTCTAACATGTCTCATTGACCAATTATCTGGAAACTCTTCCTGTAGTTTAGATAAAATTCGGTTCTTGGAATCATTGGATTGGTTTTTGTATTGTAAGTGGAAAGAACGTGTATATATTCGTTCCACTAGATCCCTCAAACTTTTGTAAAATATTTTCCCCCTTTCGTTAACTTCCAGCACCACTCTAGATGAGCTAAGAAGAAATTCATTTTCATTTGCATGTTTTATTTTTTTTATTTTATTAGAACAACATTATTTTTCTGCGTTGTTGGTCCCTATAGAACATTAAACATGTGTGAATTAATAGACTTTTTGACACATGCTATCTAATAATTTTAATTATATTATTAATGAAAATTAAAAAAAGAAACTCATATTTGATCGATAGTATTTTTTCATTCACCTAATTCATCCTTTTGAAATTTTTCCATCAAGATTTTATGCCCTTTTGGTCCTATATTAGAAATAATCTTATCGAGCTTCATCATTTTGTGGCTCTACACCGATACACAATAAAGAATTTACAAAGAACTTGTTTTTTTTGCTTTTCTTGAGGTGTTATCAGTATTTTTGTTACTTGATCTCTTGTCAGTCATTTCTTTATCAATATCAAACCTGTACCATATCATTCATTAATATATTTATAAATAAATTGTCAACTTTTCAAGTAAAAAAAAAATCTCAAGAAACAGGTGCGCCATTCATGGTGTACACACCAAAGCCGGTGTGTGGGGGTCTTAGAAACGCACCGCACAAACAGTATAATAGACTATACGGTGCTCTATGTCAATAAGGAGCACCAATGTGTTACATGTTAACCACCGCACTGATTAATGATGAAAAAATAATAAAAATCGTCTAGTGTTAGTTTTTGTAGCATAAACCGGTGCCATATTTTACATATGGCACATTGATTAAAAAAAATTGTTTTTTAATTTTTTATCACATCACTTTAATTGTGCACTTGTACAATACAGAGCACTGATTCACTAGGTTATGTTGGGTGCACCAATGAAAAAAAAAATCTTTTTTTTTTAAATTCATGCCAAGGCCGACATCGATTGGGATCCGACTTTGCAAATCGTCCCGTCGGTTGGACGTATTAGGTCTATATTTAGCAATAAAAACCCTCAAAATCTAAATTGAAAAGCCCTAATTCTAAAATCACAGAAAGAGGGAGAAGAAAGGGCAGAAACAAAGAGGATGTAGGGTTTGTATTTTTTGAAAGTTTTTTTTTTTTTTTTGAAACAGAACGTTCGCGGTGCACCATAATGAAATAGCGCACCGACTGCATATTTTACAAATGGCGCACTAAGAAAAAATATTTTGTTTTTTTTTTATTTTTTATCGCAGTACTGTCACGGTGTGTTGGGATAATAGAGCACATCGGTACGCTCAGGTACGCAGGGCATGCCGATGAATTTTTTTTTTTTTTAATTTACGCAAGGGCTGACGTGGATTCGGATCCAACTATGCAAGTCGTCCTGTGGGTTGGATGTATTAGGATTATATTTAGCAATAAAAACCCTATAAATATAAATTGAAAAGCCCTAATTCTGAAATCAAAGAAAGAGAGAGAAGAAAGGGAAAAAAAAAAAGAACGTAGGGTTTATTTCTAAAATAGATATTTTTTTTGTGAAATAGCACGTGCACGGTACACCATAATGATGTAGCGCACTGGTGCCATATGTTACATATGACGCACTGATAAAAACACACACACACACACACACACACACACACACATATATATATATATATGCATGTATGTATGTATGTATGTATGTATGTATTTATTTATCAGTGTACTTTCATGGTGCGCTGGTATAATAGAGCGCACTGGTGCGTTATGTTACGAAGGGCGCACCGAGGAAACAAAATCTAATTTTTTTTTAAATTCGTGTTGTTAGGTCCCCATAATTTGTTAGATTGGCAAGATCAAATATACAAGGGTAACATCAAACCAGTCTTTGGAGTCCTAGGACCTAGTCACTACATCTTTTCAACCAGTCTACATTTTTCTACCATTGGAGTCTTTAGGTCTATTGAGAGTTGTGGAGTCGCCAAGTGGAAGGTTTCAACTTTTTTGTCCACCATCAGCATGATTAATGCATTCTTAGGGGAGTCTATAAGGACTAGTAGGTAAACAGGGCTAATGAAGGCCAGTGGAGTCACTAGGTGGATGATTTTTATTGTTTTAAGGATGTTCTTGTTGTCCACCATCAACAACTAAAAAATAGTCTAAGGATGTTTGTGGGTTTTCTGAGGTCCTAAGGAATACTTAGATTGTCACTAACTCATAAGGTCCCACCGTGATGGCCATTATGTTAGGTCCCCGTAATTTGTTATATTGGCAAGACCAAATATACAAGTGTAACATCAAACTAGTATTTGGAGTACTAGGACCTAGCCTTCCTAGACTTAGAGAGGGCTCTCTCTATACTTGTGTGAAAGATGTAACTTGATAGCTTTTAGGTTTTGATTTTAGGCTAGTTATAATGATTAGGGTTTGTTTGTTTGTTTGTCTATTTGGGTAAGTTATCAAGCAAAAAAAATAGAATAGGAGAGGTTTAGACCATTGGGCTATGGAGTCTACAAAAGGTCTAGAAAAGTACAGAAATAGGTCAAGGATGCTTCAGAGGGCAAGTATAAAAAATCTAAATGGATCTTAAAATATTAGGTGAGTGGAATGAACATTAAATTGTGAACAAAGTAGGTGCAAAGGGCATTTAAGAATCCTTTGTGAAATAATACAACAAGAAAGGCCTCTAAGAAAACTATGGGTGAAGAAAAAACCAAATACAGGGCATACCATACTTCTTTGACCAAACCTTAGCAAGCAAACATCAAGACAACAACCCAAAAAACCCTAGAGAGAAGGGAACTCCTAATCTCTCCAGCTATCTACCTTTAAAGAAAGAAAACATGCAAGATGACATATAGTAATAATCAAGAAATAGGGAACTCCTAAATTTCCTTAATCATACTACAAAGAACTTCAAGGCAACCATTTTAAGATGAGAAGAAGGGCAGGGAAAACCATAGAGCTCTTTAGCTAAACCATAATTAGTAATACTTCAAAGTAAAGATGTAAAAAGCAATGTTTAAGTGATTCCAGAGGGCAAGAATAAACATAAACCTCTTTGAATCATTTCTGAGATAAAAAAGTTGAGTGGGTTTAGAGAGCAACTAATAATTCTCTAAACTGACCTAACCGAGGAAAACATGAAAGCAAGAGAAGCGGACAGACTTAATGAGATTTTGACAATGTACCTTAAGCTAAAATTTATGTTCTAATGCAAGGGAAAGATGAAACAATATGCAAAACATAAGAGAATGAAAACAAAATGAGAAAGACATCACCATTAGCCATGTTCATGAATCCTGCAAAGTGCTTGTCTCATTGATATTCATTTCAGAACCTTCACAATGCCTCAAAACTAAAAACTCCTCACAACTCCAAGTCTCTGAGGTTTTTCTCCACAATCAACCAACATGTACAATGATGCCTCAATGTTGTATTTAAAAAGTAAAGAGGACCAAAACCATAAATAGGGCTTCCAAAATGTCATAAATACATCATAAATGCCAAATTTGTCCATTAAGACCATGCAAGGCCCAAGGCATAAAATATCTGATGTAATAAATGAAAAATAACTTCCAAAACCTAACCTTGGAGTGATTTTCCCAAAAAAAACCTCAAAATATCTATTTGCAATAATTTTTTGTCTTTTTTTCGACTTTGCAGGCTAGGGTGCAGCAGTGAGGTCCAAAGGCGTAGCGCGTGCACTGGAAAAATAGGTCACCTTGCAGCTGAATTTTGAAGGCCTTCTCGGTGTCAGAATGCACTCCGTGATAGCTGGTTGGAAAGCTTGTCGAGTCGAATTTCCAAAAAAGCCTTTATTTTTCCATTTGGTTTCTAGTTTCATATCCAAAACTGAAATCTCGCAAGACTGTTCAGGGTGCAGCGCCACCCCTAAAAATAGGGCAAAATGGTGAATGTTTGCATGTTTGTGACCCTTTTGGAGGACCAAATCTACTCCAAATGATATGAATTTTTTTTGGGGGTGATGTAACTGACCTTATAAACATGAAAATGTAAAACTTTCCTCCATTGATTTTCCCAAAAAAGAGCGTAGTGCCAGCACTCGAAAAAATTGCCTATTTTGTAGCTGAGATTTGGAGGCCTTCCCGGTGTCCAAATGAGCACCACGATAGCTCATTAGAAAGCGTGTCGAGTCTAGTTTCAAAAAATACCTTTAGTTATAAAATTTGACTCCATTTTCCTACCCAAAAATGCATTCTCCCAAGGCTTTTGAAGGCAAGGGCGCAACACTGAGGTCCAAGGGTGCAGCATCTGCACTGGAAAAATTGCTTGTTTTGTAACCAAGATTTGGAGGCCTTTCCGATGTCCAAAGGAGCTCCATGATAGCTCATTGGAAATATTTTCCAGTATAGTTTCCAAAAATACCTTTCTTTTCCTTATTTGAGTCCATTTACCTGCTCAAAAATGCATTCTCCTAAGACTTCTCACGGCGCAACTCCAGCTCCGGAAATAAGGCCGAAAGGTGGTTTTTTGGGTGTTTTTGGCACTTTTGGAGGACCAAATCTGCTTCAAATGATCTAAAATTTTGTGTGAATTATGCCCTTCACCTAGTTAATCCAAAAATTTAAAGTCTTCCTCCACTTTCTGCCTCAAGAAAAAGCGCAGCGCCAGGGGCGTTGTGCCCCTAGCACTTTAAATCAATCTAAAACCAAAATTTACAAAAGCTTGCCAAAATTTGAAATTGTCTTCTTCATGGTGTTTGGGATGCTTGTAGGTATATATTAACCAAGTTTCATGTTTTTCTTTATCTTTTAACCTCATTGGTTCCATCATATATTTCATAGGCTTTATTTCGCTCACTGCTCTTTTCTCACTAATATTTACCTTGCTGATTGATTTTTCTTTGTTCGATTCTTCATTGTTGTTCGCCACATCACTCTGTGCCTCACTGTGATTTTTATTGTTATTATCAGCCTTACTTCCTTTATACCCAATGCCATCTTGGCTCATTTCCTTGCTGCCAAGTTCTTCATTTCTGAATTTTATGATGGTCTTGTAATGCAACAATGATGTATTTGAAGTGTGGAATGATTTTGTATAGGCTTATGAGTTGATATTAATCTTGACACCATTCCAATTTTTACAAGTCCTTCTTCCTTTCACTGATATTCTTTATGCTTCTCTGCTTATGCTTCTCTACTCTTTGATTTGCATGATGGCTTCACCTTGGAAAACCTTAAGACAATTGAACACAACAACTCCTTCAAAATATTCATTTGTTGTCATCATGGAATCTAATTCCTCATTTCATCTTATCCGGTCACCTTTGATTGCATTTGCCTAAAGACACTTACTTTCACCTTTCTTGCTTGTAGTTTGTTGAGATCACTGACTTTTTCTTTTTTCTGATCCTAGAGCCTTCACATGCTTACTTTGACACTTATGTGATGATTTTTCACACAACATCAGCTTCATTTTCTTGATCATTCCTTCGATATTAATTCTTTAATTTTTTTCTTTGCAGGTTTTCTTTGAGTCATAAAGTTGTCTTCTCTGGCTTATTGATGTCCTTCAATACCTTCACTTGGTAGGTTTCATGAAAACATTTGAAGAGGCTCTTCCTTTTGGTCTTTGAAGCATGCTAGTTTCACCTTTGAAAAAAATAGGAATTAAAATGCAATGAAGCATATTAAAAACCCCTTATGTTATCACTAATACTCTTTGAGGAAGACAAAGTAAATGGAAAAATCATTGACTTCAATATTGTAGCCTACGGTTTCTTCCAAGGGCTTCATTACCATTCATTTAAATGATGACAAAACGTTTGAAGGATGGGTGAATAATATTTTAATTACCCGTCAATATGTTTGGAGGACCCTTAGGAATAATTTTGAAGCTTTGGTGGTGATTTGAGTTATTAGAGGGCATAGAAGCTCTTCTTGGCCAAGGGCGTAGTGCCAACAACTGAGCGCGCAACACCAGTTTGTAGAGGGAATTTGGAGGCCTTCCTAGTGTCCAAATTGGGCCCATGATAACTCGTTGGAAAGCTTATCCTGTAAACTTTCCCAATAAACCTTTTTCTTACTGATTGGAGTTGATTGGACCTATCAAAAGGTGATTCTCCAAAGACTGGTCAAAAATTGTTGAATGATGGTGCAAAAATGCAGAGTGCTAGTGCAGGAAACATTTGGAGGCCATCCCCAACTCCAAATTTAGCTCATCATAGCTCATTTTAAATATATTCCAGTATAGTTGTCAATTGACCCATCAAGCAAGTCATTTGGACACTCCAGCTATGAGAAAACTGGATTTTCCCAAGGTCACTCGAGAAGTGCAGAAATTCTCCCATGACACATGTATTTGTGACATTGCTCCCAAATAATTATACCTGTGTAAAATATGAAGGAGGTTTTTATTCTTGGGCCTATTATGGACAAAAACCTCTCTCATGTTTGTCAAATTCATCTATTTTTGGTCAGAGACATAGTTGGAAACAAAACTGACCCTAGGTGTGGCAAATTATTTGTCCTTTGGAATGACTTATTGGAAAATGATGTAGGCATGATAAAATTGCTCTTTAAGTATGAAACATTCACCTTGAAAACTCTTGGAGGACTATACATAGTAGAAGCCTCTTCTTTACATTTCTAGAATCTGATCACAGTGGTATCTTCATAATCTTCCTTTGCTACAAGATGTCTTCATTGAGTAGCAGACCTCCTACCTTACCAACTTTGTGCTGATAAATTTTTCATAACTTCTGCAAAAGTTTCAAGCTTGTATATTACCTTATGTGCACACTTTGAAACTGAATTATAGTCCTCTTTGGAAATGATGACCTTTGACCATATGAAACCCTAATTGACCTAGTGGGGTGTTTTTTGACCTAGTCTTTGACTGAAAATTGGCTTGGAATCTTTAAGTGTGAAAACAGAGTATTAAAAAAGTGATGTATTGAAGATCCAAAATCCATTGTACTCGATTTATCTAATGAGCCTACAGATATATTTTTGATACCATCAATGATTGAGGAACCTGGTGAACATGGGAAGGGGTAGGCTATGGGTGACCCTAGATGCAAAGTGGGGTTATGGGCAAGGGGAAAATATATTGATGAGGTTATAGATAGGAAAAAGTATGGAGATGAGTGACATAAGCCCATAAGGAGTCCTTTAGGAGTGACAAGGTGACCATGGAATGGAAAAATGGTAGAATAGTGAAAAAAATTCTATGAGGATAATGAAGGTAGTGAGATTTATAAAACTCACAATATTAAGGGAATTTTGTTTTTATAAATCTAGAAACAATATTTAGTCATCTAAAAATAGTAAAAATTATTGATAACTAACAGTGGCTCCACTTGGGGAGGGGAGGGCAACTCCTTTTTAGGAGGTGTCCAGCACCTCAAAGTTCAAATCTCTGAGTTTTGAAGACCAATGCCTTACTTTCACTTTGAAAATCCTTCTTCCTTCATTTGATGATGTTCTCTTGAAGCTATGATCTCATAAAGTCTGAAAAAAATTATTTCTTCAATCTCATTTATACCTACCCATCCTACTTTGCCTCACATTTTTTCTTCTTCCGGGTGCACTTAGACTAGCAAACCCTTGACATTATTTTCTTTTGAAAGCATAAAAAACTATCTACTTGTACCCTTATCACTTCCAAGGGTTAAAATTAGGCTAATGAACTTTCTTATTCTCTACCTATTCTACTCAGTTGTCAAGATTAAGTTGTTTTGACAAACTTTATTCTCCAATCTACGAACATGAAATTCAAAACACGATCAAACCGGGATTAAGAAATCTGATTTTCCATGGGTTGTGGCATTTGGACAAGCTGCACACAGACATTATTTTTATACAATAAAAAACTAAAAAAAATGAGGGTTGTGATTCAGAATTTGTTAGGCATCTCTATTTTTTTCTTTGGTTCATATTTGAGTATTGAGAACCAACATATTTTCCTAATCTAATCTACTGACAAGCCAAGCTTAAATGGTTTGAAAGTCTTCTTTCACTAACTTATCAGCAGAAATTTAAAACATGTTTAGTCATGATTAGCCTATATGACTGAACAATATTCTTCCTTTTCAACAAGTAGTGGCATTTATGCTTGCACACTTTCAGAAGTACTCCTTTTTGGTATGGGGTTGTACCTCTTCTTTAAAGCTTCCCTCTTTTTCTTATTTTCATATTTTTTGTGTTTTCATTTTTCAAAACAATATAAAACTAAAAAGATGCTCAAAGTACTAAGCTTATTTTTCATACCTATCTATCTTAATCTAATTTACATATGATACATACTTACTTGGTGAACTCACTTTTCCAATACAACCAATCAAGCAGATGATTCCATGAGTGATCTTGGTTAAGCTCTTTGAGTGTGCTGAAAAAATCAAAAGGCCACTCCCACCTCACTTGTGTTTGAACAGTAGTGCCTAAAATCTTCTTTAAAATCTGCATCAAACTGCTCCTAACATATTTTACTCCCTTTTCAAATGTCTCTAAGAAATCAGCAAAGGGATCTTGAAACAATACCTGACTTAGAGGATTTGAGAAATAGAATTCATTCAAGACTACTCCTTCCATCACTTGGCTATGTTTGGGATTCTTTTGAACCAGAAACTCCACCTCCTCCTCATCGTTATATGCACTGGAAGCCTCATCATATATTTCAATATTGTCCTCTAGCAAACCCGATGTATTCTGATTGAGTGGGATGAAATATGTGTGAAGGTCATCATGTCGATGGGTAGGAGTACTCTTTGGTGGTAAATCCTCTTGAGAAGGCACCAGAAAAACTCTCCTATGAGTATCAATTACCAAGCCCTCATATGCAATTTGAAATTTAATGGAACTTGGTGGCTGCAGATCTAGAGCTAAGGAGGATTCTATGTCACCAATGACTTCCTCAACCATTTCAGGAAAAGGCTTCTCATTAACAACTTGCTCAAGAAGTTCATTATCTTCCCCAACATTAACATTAAAACCGGAAGCCTATTTATTTCTAATCACATGAAAGTTATTTCTAATGGACTAAAATGAAGTAGAACAAAGATTAAGAGATTCTTCACTTACCTTAAAATTTTATAGGCTTTCCTCATCAGTTTCATAGCTGATATGAATTGGTTGATTACTGTTTTAATGAAACTAAACTTCCTCCCACAAACCAGCTGCTAATTGCTCTGTAATATTAGCTTCTCTTTGGAAAACATCACCATCATCATACTAATCAAACTTTGGAAAATCATCAATATAATTAATTTCACCAATCAAACATATTGGATTATCAGATTTCTTTTCCTTGAATTGATCTACAAATCCCTTTTCTGATCTATGGTAGTTGGGGTTAGTAGAAAAATGAATAGAAATGTTCTGCTCATATTATGGTTTAGAGGTTGGCTGCATGTTTAGGATCCGGTTTATTTCCTCTTTAGTCAAAAGAGGAGGCATTATTCTCTTTCTTTGGGTAACACTACAACAATTCTCTTTCTCTAGTGAAGGCTGATTCTGAGGCTGAATGTCTTCTTGAGCCTCACCTGGAAGATCTGATTAATAATTACTTGTGCCCTCAGAGAGATCCTGTGGATTTTCTTCCATTTATTGATTGATTTCATCCTCAACCATCTATTCTTGGTTGTCATGAAAGATTTTTTGAGAATGAAATTCATGAACTGCTTCTAATAGGATTTTCGGATGCCAATTTCCCAAATCTTCACCAATGTTTACAAGGTATTTTATGAGATCTTCAGATTGATCACAACAATTTTCATCTAATGATAAATATGGATAGTTTTCATTATAATACTCATATTAAAATACCTTGTGGAATCGTTCAAAGAGAAAAAACTACCAGTGTCTAGGCCGTCATACCATTTCCTTTCCTTTCCTTCTAATGTCCCCATGTACATTTTCATGAGGCGTTTGTCATACCATTCAAATTTTAACCTCCATACATGTATATGAAATTTGATGAGATGTAACAAAGGGTATGTAATACTCCAAATCTGGAATAGCACAGCAAGCTTGCTGAAATAACGCACTCCTGGGAGATAGATGTACATAAATAAGTTCACATCCCTTGGATCCCTTAGATCAGAAAATCTGGAGTGTAAATCCAAAATGGGAGCAAAAACAAATCAAACTAGTTGTGGTAAACAGATCTCCCACCACCTAGTCTAGTTGAAAAACACCCTACAAGAGGGGCTGCAGCTATGGACAACAAAATACTTCAGAAATAACGCAGTCTTGGATAGTATGAGTAGGAGGCCATCAAATAATATCCAATTTTGATTATACAATAGAAAATCAGAATTAAAATGAAGCTCTTTCAATATACAATAGAATACATGAGACAATAGAGCAAGAAATATTCAGAAAAGAAGGTTGCAACACGTATAAATTGTAAAATGGATCAACAACATTATTTTAAGGAGATGCAGCAGTTGAATATTACAACTCAGATATATGAGAGATCTGTGGAAAAAACATCAGATCCATTTCAGATCTGGAAACTAGATAGTCTTATTTACAAGATCCCCTCGGGGTTTTGACCAAATCATGCATAAACAAGAGTAGATCTGAGTTTTAAGTTGCATATCTGCAAAATTATTCAAAAATTTCTGAAGATGAATTTACATTAAAATAGATAAGATCTAAACATAACATGGATCAGCAAGCTAATCCATGGATCACCAAAGTGAAATGCAAAGCCCAGCACCAGAGATCTCTCATCAAAATTGGGATCAAAACACCCTGCAGAACCTCTAATAAAAATAATGCAATTCCTCAATGAAAACTACATTGTAGCTTGAATAAAAATGATGGCCTGATGCCAAGATAAAAATCTGAAGCTCAAATAGTGGATGCACTCTTCCAGGAGGTTAAAATACACACTCCATGAGAAGAGGCTCCAATACAAACTAGATCTATGCAGATCTAGAATCCCACTTGTTGCATCTTACAAAAGAAAGCAAACCCTCACTGGATCTGCACTGCATTTGGAGGTAGAGCTTGGCCCAAAGCCTGATAGTGGATTAAATCAAAAACTACTGCTCTAAGAATCCTTAATTGAAGAGGTGAAATCCCTGCATAGGAACTCCAAGTGCTAAGCAGCACAATTCTTCACTAAACATCAGAGAATAGTATTTGTCTAAACAGACAAGATACTCAGAAATATAATCAATCAACAACCTTATCTTGTTGCCATCTCCTTCCTTTTATAAGATGAAAGCCTTTGCAAACCATAAACCACCTTGATGAGTTAGCTCCTTTCACATGAGGGGCCTCCTTCTAGAACTGTGTTGTCCCTTCATGAGATACATTGAATCTAGACAGCGTTGTAGATTTGGTCAAGGTTGACTGAGTCTCACAACTCAAACCCCTTTCACACCTACAAGTGATTTATTTACATGGCCTTGATTTATCTTTTTTCACATGGGCATTGATTTATTCAGTCTTCTCAGGAGTTTTGCATGTCCTCCTTTATTCATTTATTCATGCAACAGAAAGTAAAACAAAAATGAATATTCCTCTTAGCTTAGGCTAAGTAGGAATATTACATTCCTCCCCTCCAAAATTTTGCTTGTCCTCAAGAAACTGATAGGGTAATATTTGTAGTACTTCTCCTCCTCCATTGATGGCATCATCAAGGATCAAGTCCTCATCATAAGACAAGTTCTCATCGAGCCAATACGTCATGAATCCTCCAAGGTCAACATAAGATGTGCATATTCCATCCCACCAGGAGTGAAAAAATCAACAGAAATAAACATAGCTGGAGCAATGCCCCATCTAAAACATGTATCATGAGCTACAGGTAGAAGTTCCAAAACATGTGGCACATACAAGTTGCCCATCTTCTATCCATACAATCCCATAAACAATACAACTATATCATCCAAGTTTGGAAGCAAGACTACATATATGAAAACTAAAATTTGAACTTGAGGAGGTGGGTCAAAATCCCATATGTGATGCCAACGCAGTGCATCACCTACCTGCATGAGATCAAGGTGTGGTAAGTGGCATTCCCACTACACAATTGCTACATGAGTCACCTTAACAGGGCTGAATATTATAGGTAATTTTGGTGCCTTTGGAAAGCACCCATCATGAGAAGGAATCTCCCTTTTCACAATAAGGGATTGTCCGAGTTCAACATCTCTATTGGCCCACAAAAAACCATGAGATCCACATGATCTATCACTCATTTTAAGAGTCATATCCTGCAAAAACATGGCAAAGGAATGTAATAAATCAAAAAATACAACTTTCTTTGCATGATTAGATCCTCTACCATCATAGTCCTTCATACACATGGAGTTGTGTATGAGCATTTCCCTCCTCTCAAGCAAAGGAATAGCTAGCTGAGATGACTCTTTCAAAGAGTCCATTGGCTACCCCAATCCTCCATAGCTAATTCACTCTTGAAAGTGCTAAAGTAATTCCTCTCTCATGTCTTCCCAATCAAAGATCCTCATGATCACGGTATAGATCTTCATTGAATGCATATGGCTGAGGAATAATTCTTCATGTGCTCCTTGTAGTATCTTCTTCTTGAGCTTGGAAGCTCCAGCCAAGAAGACCTTACCATGATAATAGATGACTCCCCCTTGGACTAAGTAGCCCTCTTCTTGCTTCATGTCATCTAGTATCATACCTGTGTGGATATCTTTGGAATACTCTACAAGCAGTTGAGATTTCCAATATCGATCCACACTGATCAACAATGACAGTGCTACCGATACATCCATGGAAGTGCTTGTCATGTTGCTGATATCCCTTTTGAAATTTCTTATGCCAATTTTTTTTGTTGGAAGGCTGATCCTCCCATTATTCTCCTCCCACAATGTAGATTTAGAAAAGAGAGAGGGAGATAGTGATGCAGGATGATGATCCTCCTCATTCTTGAGCTGTCCCAAGCCCTCCAGTGTTGTAACTTGGTCTCTCATTACTCCAATCCTTCCTGGATCTAGATTTGGAGCAAAAATTTGTGAGGCCTCCCGCACAAGATCTATATCTGGTGGCATTCTAGGTGGCTTGCCACTAGATAAGAATTTCCCTTGTAGCATTCTCATGAACATGAGAGAAGGGATTGTGAGATCCCTGCTTCCACTGTGCAAATCCATCTTTGTTGTTTGTGTGGAAGTACTAGGTGAAGGATAAGTATGCATGCCTTGAATAATTTGTGGTTTCCCACTCTTCAAGTCCACCCACTCCATCTGAAAATCTTTCCAATCAGTAGTGACCTTCCCCAAGGTAATCAACCATTAGACACCCAAAATGATATTGGTGTCTGGTATGCCAACTATAAAGAAGTGATCCACTAGAGTGTAGGATCCCATAGTGACAGAGAGTGAGGGAACATATTGCATGCATTGCATGGTCCTATCTCCTGGGACCAAAATAGAAAATCCCTCAAAAGTATCAGTGGGGATTTCTCTCCTTTGCACAAGATGAGCATCAATAAAATTGTGGGTTGCCGCATTGTCAATCAGGACAGATACTGTCTGATTCATGACTGAACCTTGTACTCTTAGGGTCAAGTACTTAGGCACTCCTCTCAAATATGCAAGAGTCCCACTTATTGGAGAAAAGGTTCCATCCCCATCTCCAGATGGTGTTGGATCTTCCTCATCATTATTAGCATTGTGACCCCTCCTAGGTTCATCATCTCCATATTCCTCCTCAAAATCTGAGAAGACTTCTATGTAGTGTGCTTTCCCAGCAGCAAATCTATGTCCCGATGCCCATGACTCTTGGTAGGTGAAAGACAATCTTGTCTTTCTCAACTCCCTCCTAAGTTCAATATCAAGAGGCTTGTTCAAAGAGTTCTCCTTGGAAGGAGTAGCTTTTCCTTCCTTCCCCTTAGAAATGTGAGGGGCCTTGCTCTGGAAAGTTTCCATTGCTTTTGGCAAGGCATCTTGGAGGTATCCAGCCCTCTCAATGGCATCGTGCAAAGTGATGGGCTTGGTATATTTAACCAAACCATGGAAAGGTTCCTCGAGGCATTTGATGAACATGTAAACCCTCCTTGCTACAGATAGATCAGGAACCATGATAGATAATCTAAAAAACTCAGAGATATAATTTTTTGCATTCCTTGATTACTTTAGATTTGCAAGGCTTATGAAGGGTGCTTCTGGATCCTTCCTCTCAAACCTCTCCACCAGTCTTCTAGTAAACTCAGAATAGGTAGTCACATTGGTATGTCCCAATGTAGACAACCCATGGAACCATCAATTGTGTGCTTCACCCTCAAAGTGCAACGCTACAATCTTGATGGCTTCAATCTCAGGAACTTTGCTCAACTGAAAGTAAATATCCAACTTTTCTACCCATGCCTTGGCAGAACTGGAGGATGATCCAACAAATTTGGGCAAAAGGAATTTTCCCATAGAGTGGTGTCTATCCTGATTATGAAAGAACCCACCATCTCTATACTACTACCTTGGTCTTCTTCTGTCCTTGAGGTGATAAAAATCTTGGAAACTCAAGTGGTCCTTGAATCTCTGACTCTAAGAATAATACTCCACAAAGTAATCTTCAAGGGAAGCTTGCTCTTGTGGTCCTTCATTTTCCACAGCCAAGAAAGTAGGCATAGTGGAGTGTTGTGAAGCTTGTGGGGCTTGTGGCTGGTTCACTGGTTGACCAATCCAGTGATGAGACATGTCAGAGCTCTCCCCCGAATGAAATATCCTAAGATATTCCCTAATTTTTTCCATCCTCATCTCTTTGATATCTTTGGAAAGATCTTGCATGGCCACCAAAATATTTCTTGCAAACTCTTCTCCTTCTTTGTCACTTGCAGTATCAGGGGCTGTACCCTTGTCTTGATCATCAGTAGTGTAATAATACTTCTTGTCACTTATATTCTTATACCTATTCTCCCTCTCAGTAATAGTTTCATCTTCTTCTAAATGCAACATGGTTTTGATGCTCCAAGGAAAGCACAGGTTGTGCCAAGAAAGGAGCTCTGATACCACTATAATATTCCAAATCTGGAATAGCACAACAATCTTGCTGAAATAACGCACTCCTAGGAGATTGATGTATATAAATGAGTTCACGGCCCTTGGATCCCTTATATCAATAGATTTGGAGTCTAGATCCAAAATGGGAGAAAAAACAAATCAAACTAGCTGTGGTAAACATATCTCCCACCACCTAGTCTAGCTGAAAAACACCCTACAAGAGGGGCTACATTTATGCACAAAAAATTTCTTCAGAAATAACGCAGTCTTGAATAGTATGAGTAGGAGGCCATCAAATAATATCAAATTTTGATTATACAACAAAAAATCAGAATTAAAATTAAGCTGTTTTAATATACAATAGAATACATGAGACAATAGAGCAAGAAATATTCAGAAAAGAAGGTTGCAACACATGTATAAACTGTAAAATGGATCAACAACATTATTTTAAGGAGCTGCAGCAGCTGAATATTACAACTCAGATATAGGACAGATCTGTGGAAAAAACATCAGATCCATTTCATATCTGGAAACTAGATAGTATTATTTACAAGATCCCCTTGGGGTTTTGACCAAATCATGCATAAACAAGAGTAGATCTGAGTTTTAAGTTTCATATCTGCAAAATTCTTCAGAAATTTTTGAATATGAATTTACATTAAAATAGATAATATCTAAACAGAACATGGATCAACAAGCTAATCCATGGATCACGAAAGTGAAATGCAAAGCCCAACATCAGAGATCTCTCATCAAAATTGGGATCAAAACACCCTGCAGAACCTCTAATGAAAATAACACAGTTCCTCAACGAAAAATACGTTCTAGCTTGAATAAAAATGATGGCCTGATGCCAAGATACAAATATGAAGCTCAAACAGTGGCTACACTCTTCCAGGAGGTTAAAAGACACACTCCATGAGGAGAGGCTCCAATACAAGCTAGATCTTTGCAGATCTAGAAGCCCACTTGTTGCAAATTACAAAAGCAAGAAAACCCTCACTGGATCATCGCTGCAATTAGAGGTAGAGCTTGGCCCAAAGCCTGATAGTGGATCAAATCAGCAAATGCTCCTCCAAGAATCCTTAAGGGAAGAGGTGAAATCCTTGCATAGGAACTCCAAGTGCTAAGCAGCACAATTCTCCACTAAACAACAGAGAATAGTATTTGTCTAAACAAACAAGATACTCAGAAATATAATCAATCAACAACCTTCTCTTGTTGCCTTCCCCGTCCTTTTATAAGATGAAATCCTTTGCAAACCCTAAACCACCTTGATGAGTTAGCTCCTTTCACATGAGCGGCCTCCTTCAATAATTGTGTTGTCCCTTCATGAGATACATTGAATCTAGACAGTGCTATAGATTCAGTCAAGGTTGACCCAGTCTCATAGCTCAAACCCCTTTCACACCTGCAAGTGATTTATTTACATGGCCCTGATTTATCTTTGTTCACATGGGCATTGATTTATGCAGCCTTCTCAGGAGTTTTGCATGTCCTCCTTTATTCATTTATTCATGCAACAAAAAGTAAAACAAAAATGAATATTCCTTTTAGCTTAGGCTAAGTAGGAATATTACAGGGTCATCAAGTTTTTCATTTTGAAAAATAGGCAGGTTTGAAACCCAATCTATCTAAGGAATTTTTTGTGGGAATCTATGGATATGATCTCTGTTCATCAGAGCATATCTCCATTGTATCGTTGGATCCATGTTTGTAAATAAAAAAGGGTCACTGCATCTTTTCAACCAGTCTATATTTTTCTACCATTGGAGTCTCTAGGTCTATTGAGATTTGTGGAGTCACCAGGTGGAAGGTTTCAACTTTGTTGTCCACCATCAACATGATTAATGCATTCCTAGGGGATTCTATGAGGACTAGAAGGTCAACAGGGCTACTGAAGGCCAGTGGAGTCGCCAGGTGGATGATGTTTACTATTTTAAGGATTTTCTCGTTGTCCACCGTCAATAACTAAAAACCAATCTAAGGACTTTTGTGGGTTTTCTGAGGTCCTCAGGAATAGTTAGATTGTCACTAAATCAAAAGTTCCCACCGTGATGGCCATTATGTTAGGTCCCCGTAATTTGTTAGATTGGAAAGACCAAATATACAAGGGTCACATAAAACCAGTATTTGGAGTCCTAGGACCTAGCCTTCCTGGACTCAGAGAGGGCTCTCTCTATACTTGTGTGAAATATGTAACTTGATAGCTTTTAGGTTTTTATTTTAGGCTAGTTATAAGGAATAGGGTTTGTTTATTTGTTTGCTTGTTTGGGTAGGTTATCAAGGAAAATAGATAGAGTAGGAGAGGTTTAGAAAATGGGGCTATGGAGTCTACAAAAGGTCTAGAAAAGTACAACAATAGGTCAAGGATGCTTCAGAGGGCAAGTATAACAAATCTAAATGGATCTTCAAATCTTAGGTGAGTGGAGTGAACATTAAATTGTGAAAAAAGTAGGTACAAAGGGAAATTAAGAATCCTTTGTCAAATAATTCAACAAGAAAGGCCTCTAAGAATACTATGCATGAAGAAAAAACCAAAGACAGGGCATACTATACTTTTTTGACCAAACCTTAGAAAGAAAACATTAAGACAAGAACCCAGTAAACCCTAAAGAGTAGGGAACTCCTAACCTCTCCAGCTATCTACCTTTAGAGAAATAAAACATGAAAGATGACATATAGTAATGATCAAGAAGTAGGGAACTCCTAAATTTCTTTAATCATACAAAAAATAACCTCAAGGAAACCATTTTAAGATGAACAAAAGGGCAGGGCAATCCATAAACCTCTTTAGCTAAACCCTAATTAGAAATACTTCAGAGTAAAGACCTCAAAAAAAATGTTTAAGTGATTCCAAAGGGTGAGACTAACCATAAAACTCTTTGGCACTGACTCCATTAAATACTTTCTGAGATAAACAAGCTATGTGGGTTTAGAGAGCAACTAATAATTCTCTAAACTGACCTAGCAGAGGAAAACATGAAAGCAAGAGAAGCAGACAGACTGAATGAAATTTTGACAGTATACCTTAAGCTAAATCTTTTCTTCTAATACAAGAGAAAGATGAAACAATATTTAAAACATAAGAGAATGAAAACAAAACCAGAAAGACATCACCATTAGTCATGTTCATTAATCCTTCAAAGTGCTTGTCTCATTGATATTCATTTCAGAACTTTCACAATGCTTCCAAACAAAAACTACTCACAACTCCAAGTCTCTGAGGTTTTCCCAAAATCAACCAACATGTAAAATGAGGCCTCAATATTGTATTTAACAAGAAAAGAGGACCAGAACCCTAACTAGGGTTTCAAAAATGTCATAAATACATCATAAATTCTGAATTTGTCCATTAAGACCATCGAAGGCCCAAGGCACAAAATATCTAGTTTAATTAATGAAAAATAACTTATAACACCTTATTTTGGATTGATTTTCCCAAAAAAACCTCAATATATATATTTTCAATAAATTTGTGTCTTTTGTTGACTTTGCAGGCAAGGGCACAACAGTGAGGTCCAAGGGCGCAGTGTCTGCACTAGAAAAATAGTTCACCTTGCAACTGAATTTTGAAGGCCTTCCTGGTGTCAAAATGAGCTCCTTGATAGCTCGTTCGAAATATTAGCATATATAATTTCCAAAAATTCCTTTATTTTTCCATTTGGTTTCTATTTTCATATCCAAAAACTAGATCTCCCAAGACTTCTCATGGCGCAACACCACCCTAAAAATATGGCAGAATGGTGAATTGTTGCATGTTTTTTATCGATTTGGAGGACCAAATATACACCAAATGGTCTGAATTTATTTTTGGGTGATGTACTTGACCTGATGAATTTGAAAATGTAAACCATTCCTCCATTTAGTGTCCCAAAAAAAGAGCGTAGCGCCAACACTGGGAAAAATTGCCTGTTTTGTAGATGAGATTTGGAGGCCTTCCCGATGTCCAAATCTGTTACACCATTTTTTGGTCCTCCAACCTATTGTTATTAGATGGACCCAAGTACACCATGTAAGACCAATTTTACCCTATGTAAAATTGCATTCACTATGAAAAATAACCTAGTAAAACACCTTTATTAAGTTGTTTATGGTCTAAACAGGAAACCCCATGAGGAAATATTAAATAAATCTACATTTGTTTGATTTTCCTCAAGGAATAATTAGTTAAAAAATAGTTTAATTAATATTCCTTCTTACATTTAACCCAAAATAGGGAAATGAATTAAATAAATCATCGTTTATCTTATTATTTCCTAAAAATAATGATTTAAACCTTATTTAAATAATATTCTTTGTTGAATATGACTAAATCACCCTTAAATAATTAAATAAATCATTATTCACTTTATTATTACTCAACCACATCCTTAAAATGATAAATATATCATTTATTTATTTATTATTTACAAATAAAGGGATTTGACCTTTTCCCTCCAACAAATATAATAAAATATTTCATAAAATTTGGATCTTGATTTGGTTAATAATATTTTAATTATGCACAAATATCTAAACTAACTCAATATTTTGTTATAAATAGAAGGGTTTTCCCATTCATTTACCACCTTTTGTTGCCTAAATATCACTTTGGATTTATAAATTTGGTCTGACTTTGATCCACCATCATAGTCATATTTTGCTACCATTTTTGTCTCGATTTTCTATACCATCAAGAGAGAGGAATTTTAGATTTGAAGTGCTGAGGACTTACAAGAACCCATCCCATTGAGGAGAACTGGTACCACCCTTCTATTTTTTCTTCCCAAGTGCCATTAATACAAAATTCATTCAACATATTATTGTCTTGTCTATTGGATGCATGGAGTAAATCTTGTTTTATTTACTGCTTAATGTCTTTTGATGCATAGATTTAGATTTTTGCAGCATTTATCTTGATCAACTAACTGCAGATCTGAAGATATTGGCAACCATATTTTGTTGTTAGCGTTGTTTGTTATGCATATCTAAAGTGGTCTTTTTTCTCACACTTGCAATTAAGATTCATACTAACAGTACAGAAGGAGGAGCATGTGTACATCTCCTAAGTTTAAAGATTGTGTCTATATGGATTAGTTGCTTAGAAAAATTTGGTGCCCCATAGGTAAATATGTCACCTCCCACTTCCCCCAGTCTAAGGAAGAAGTCCTCCAAGTAGCTTTGAAATATGACTTGATCTATGCACAATCAGGATATGTCTATAATGTCCTTCCCAATCTACCTCGACCTGGTTCTGATATTGCACTAAGGGAATCTCATGTCGCTGACAATATTTTTGGATCCACTTCACACCTTCAACCTCTACCATATGATCTGCCTCTGATGAGTTTTGGTTAACCCCAGGGGGGACTAGTTCCTCTGTTAGGTCCCTATAATACTAGTGTATACCCTTATTATTATTGTTAGTGTAGCCCTTTATTATTATTTTTGTGCACATGTAGTCCCCATATTTTTATTATTGTGCCCCATAGAATCCCACTATTGTTATTGTTGTGCCCTTATATTTTTATTGTTATGTCGGCTAGGATTATATTGTGACCCCTTGGACTCATAGAAAGGAGTTTTTTTCATATTTATCATCCAAGAATTTTTCATTTATGTAATGAAAAGGTGGTTTACCCCTCGAAGTGGCTTATTTATAAGGTGTTGATCTCTATTTTATTCTATTTTGGGAGCTGGTTTCATAACATTTGGTATTATATCTTTGGATTCTAGGGTTTCGCTGCTTCAAAGAGGTCATCGTGGAATTTCGCTATAAAATTTTTTATACAAAGGTTTAGAAGCTAACAAAAACCCCATTTGTGAAGAAATCCTGAACTTCGTGTAAAAATTTCAGATCTTGGTTCGCAATATTTTTGGAGATATGATATGTGGAAGTAAGGGTTTTTGCATGCTCCCAAATTTCATCTCAAAGGGGCGACCTTGGGAATATCGTCATAAATCTCTCTGAGCATCATATTGGAGTTCTGTAAAAAGCCACAGAAATTACAGGGACTTTAGTTTTATGTGTATCAATTTAAGAGCCAAAGAAGGAAACAGTGACAGGTGGCACACCATACAAGTTTGATCTACTGAACCAGTCCATAATTAGGTCATTGTGGGAGATTGGGAATAACTTTGTCTTGAAGAATGCAAATCAGGTCATACCCATGCCATTGGAAAGGATATTCAAAGGGGTACTAAAGGACCAAAGATAAAATCTCGGGGATCCAAAATTACAAATATACTCAGTTTCAATATCGAGCTTCTCAAAAGCAAGGAAAAGGTGTGTATTGTTTTTTTTTAATTGCATAATTGTTGTTAGAAAAATCAATTTGAAGTGATTCAAAGGGAATATTGAAGCACACATATCAGTTTTGAGTTATAAAATTCATCTAAAAAATAATTCTACACCCATTAATTCCTCATAAAACTCTAGTATAACGCATGAAGAGGAAGAATTGCAACACTATATATCAAAATTATAGGATCAAGTGCAATAAATTTCACTCTCACAAAGAGGAACCAAAGATGAAATAAAAGGTGACCTGGATGGTTTAAAAGTATACATGGAAGCTAAGATGGATGGCATGGAAGCTAACATCAATGATATAGAAGAAAAACTTGAAGGTTTGGAGGATTTGACAAATTGCTACAAGAAATGATTCCTAATGGCGAAAAGGTAGTAGATGAAACTCATGATGAGAAAAAAATAAATGTCAATCATGATTTCATAGAATCTAATGATGTTTTTAATACCCACCATATTCCAAATATAGATATGAGGAAGTTTTATGGAGAGTATCTGATAACATGAATACTACAGATGGAGCAAGTCATAGTTCAAAAAATATTTCCAGAACTTGACTAGGAAGGAAAAATCATATTCGAACCTGAAGTAGTAACAAAAAAAAGAACTCGTCAGTTATGAAATCGATCAATTTCAAAGTATGTCAAAAATTGGAAGAACTTACCAGTTGAAGATTCCACATGGTAGGATGAGAATTTTATACAAAAGCATCAAAAAATCATTAGCGGAATTTTGAGGTCTAAAATTGGACTCCTAAGGAAATTATAAAATAATAGTAGAAATAATAAATTAAGATTTTATTACACCATCAAATTTTAGAGGGAAAAAAGAAAAAAAACTACTTTTTCAACTCGTATTTGCAACTTATCTCCCAAAGTTTTTACTCTAATTTCAAGCGAGAATACTTGTTGGATGCAAAATTTAATTCCTCATCCAAGGAGTACCCATGTCTCATAATTTTGATGGATCCTGCTACATGAAAAATGAGAAATACATGAAAAATGTGTTTGCAATCAAGTTTTTCCATGTATTTCTCATTTTTCATGTAGCAAGGTCCATCGAAAGTATGCAACATGGGCACTCCTTGGATGAGGAATTAAATTTTGCATCCAACAAGTAATCTCGCTTGAAATTTGAGTAAAAACCTTGAGAGATAAGTTGAAAATACGACTTGAAAAAGTAGTTTTATTATTTTATTATTTTTAATCTTTTTACCCTTTTAATTAAAAATGGTGAATCACCCCCCATGATTGAGATCATCATCTTTAATACTATTGGTTCTTATAAAGTTTATTTTTGTTGTACATTTTTCTTAGGAGGCCCATTTTAGACCTCAAAATTCCCCTAATGGATCAAACATTGAGGACATCACTTGTTTAATGGAGAGGGGCATGTTAGGTACCTATAATACTAGTCTATCCCCTTATTATTATTTTTAGTGGAGCCCCTTATTATTATTCTTGTGCACATGTAGTCCCCATATTGTTATTATTCTGCCCCATAGAATCCCATTGTTATATTGTTTTTCCCTTACATTGTTATTTTTATGTCGACTTGGATTTTATTATGACCACTTGGACTCATATATATAGAAAGGAGGTTTTTTCATTTGTATCATCCACGAATTATTCATTTATTTAATGTAAAGGAATTTTCCCCCTTGAAGTGGTTGATTTATAAGGTGTTGATCTCTCTTTTCTTCTATTTTAGGAGATGGTTTCATAACATCCTCTAACACATACCACCCTCCCAATCCTTCACATGTAAAAAATTATCCAGGTCCTAGCATGTCATATGCATATTGCCATTTGCATCAACATATGTGAGGGCTTGCAATTGATTCACCTATTTATCCTAATATTTCCCCATATCCTTACTTTCCTTATGCACTGCCTAGCACTCTAGCCCTGCAAGCACCAGTGACTCAACCTCCCATGCCTCCTCCAACTCTGCCACAACAACAACCACCTCCTAAAGGTCAAGTGTATGCTCTACAGAGTGCAACCAATCCCCCCAAAGCTAAGAGAAGGAATAAGGGTAACGGTAACCAAAAAAAACCATCTCAAGTTAATCAGGAGAACCAAGGTCCACTACCTAATTCCCCTAAGGAACACCATCCTAATCTCGCAACACAGAAATAGAGTGGACCACCCAAGAAAAAAAAGGCCCTTCAAACAAACAAAACCTTGTTCTTGTTTCAGAGTATTTGGCCATTATACTCACGAATGTCCCTTTTACCTCATATGCACCAAACATGTGAAGCTCAAGAAGTTGCTTCCAGAGGAACTTAACACATTTCTCCACCTCATCCATGTCTTACTTTGTCACAACCGGTAGTGATTACCAATCCTTTTATTTACCAAGGATATATAGCTTCCTAACTCATAAACGCTAATGGAGCCCCTCAACCTTCACAATATGGCCAAAACAATTACTAGATCCTCATGATGAATTTTGATGAATTCAACACTGAAAAAATCAACCTCTAGACTTGGTCGCTCCAATATGACAACTGCCCTACAAATTCAGCAAGTAACTCCCAACCTAAAGTTTCCACTGAGCCTCTATTGTCACCAAATGGTACCTTACAAATCCCTTCGTTTAAGGTAGAGATTATCCGCAAGATCCTCAAAGTTCCATTATGTCAAAACACTTCTTCTTCTAAATCTTCCCATACTTATAGCATAGTAGATGAACTGGTGCAGTCACTACTTCCATGTCAATATTGTAAGTCCTCCATAAATTCCCATAACAATGGAAAGCTATACTATTTTATTTTTCCATTTTGGATCCCTCTAACATTCGTATGGTTTTCTTTGATGCTGAAATAGTGAAACATCCCCCCTGTGCTTCATTCGTTGCCTTTCAAATACAAGTCTCTATAAAAAATGCCATTTTCAAGTGGTGTATCATAGACGAAGGCACCTCCACATGTTTGATGGTCACTAGTGTTTGGAAGCAACTTGATTCACTTGATCTATCCCCATACAACATTACTCTCCATGCTTGGGATGATCATCAAATGCAACCCTTCAATTTATATCGCAACTGTCCCATTATTTTTGTTGGAAAGAAAATATTAAGTGACATCTAAGTCATTGATGCCCCTTTAGATTATAACATCTTCTTGGGTCATTTCTACTCATATTCCATGTTCATTGTTGCATCTATTGATTTTCACAAGATGTGCTTTCCTCATAATGGAAAGATCATCACTATCAATCAATTGACTTACTATGATCCTCAGTCTCATACCTCTCCTCAGTCCACTATCTCTTTGATGACTATAAATAATGCTATCTCATCATTTGCTAATGTTTCTCCTAGAGTCTACAAATATTCCATGATGCTTGGTGCTTATTGTGGCCCACCGCCTACCCCTTATAAGCCTAGCTCGTCCAATGTTTCATTCTTCAAACATCATGGGCTGCCAACAAGCGATCTATTACGCATTCGAAAAATCCAACCCCTCCACAACCTCTTGCTCCCAACTAAACCTAGCCTTCAGGTATTACTCCTCTAGGCCCATTTCCTTCTATTGGTATCTCTCGCGATCCTTTTTAGCTTGGAACCATTTTCCCATGTCTTAATCATCCAAGAGTAGTTCCCCAGAGGTCATTACCCCTTAGGACAAATACCTTCCTTATTCCCACCACCAGGAATATATTATTCTCCTATTATGGCTACGTTGAGTCTACCTAACATTATGTTCGGGACCCCAGTATGGTACATTGATCCTTCCGCAAACATTCTTCCTAATCAACTCAAACCTTACACAACTTTTAGAGTGGTTCATCCCATTGTAACCACCCATTCCTTTGCTTTAGTTCTATAATAATATCAGTGGAATGAAATCCTGTTGGGAAAGCATCTAGTGAGGGGGGGGGGGGGGGGGGGAAACCACATAAAACGAGACCTTGAGAAAGGGCAACCCCACCAAACCCTGTCCCTCCCAAATTGCCAAAGCCTACTCCTCAACATGCTTTGTGTGATATTCTTGGTATGCCACTAATAATTGTTGTGAGCTCCCTCATATCAAGATTGTGTTCTATGATACCTTTCCTGACTCCAAAATTTCCAAATTCCATGTCACCTTACCTGATTCAACTAAGAAGAACAAAAATTTATGCATGAATCATCCTTGTGATTTGTATGATAACTATAGGCATTATTCCCATCATTATCCCTATATCTAAGATTTTTTTGATACACTTCAAGTCCTTCAAAAGTTAGATGTCACTCATAGTGACTCCCCATCTCCTCTACCTCTAGGTTATGGCCGCAATGATTTTCTAGGATAGGAGGCTTCTCAACCAACCCTTGTGATTCCCCCTCCTGATGTTGAGATGACAAATAGTTCTGTGCGTATTCCCTAACTGTCATCATCCATGAGATCAATATATTCATACTTCTTAGGAGTTTCCTATTGTGCTTCTTTCGAACCTTCTTTAGAAGAAACTTTGGTCTAAACATCAGTAGCTGTCACATCTACTAGTCATCTGTCCACCCCTTCTGACGATGCACATGTGAACCTTGTCTCTCATGAAGATGCCTCAAGTAATGCCTCATTACATGGACCTTTTTCCATCCATCCACACATATTTCATTTTGATGAATACACCATGGAAGCCATGACCACTACTGATTATCCTTGGGATGATATGCACCATCGTGTGTACTTCCCTCCATGGAAAACCCACGATACATATGTTGTGGAGTCAAAATACTTCATCCATGGTGAAGTTGATTGGTTCAAATACTCCTTACTTCAAACCCATCAATTCAAACCACATAAACCTTGTTTCCATTACATTACCACACAATGTTGGGATAAGGGGAAATTCACTCTTGAGAGTCCATGAGGAGAAATTATCTGCAACCCTCCTAGTGCATCTGGTAGTGTTGAATCTAGTCCCATCCGTATTCCCTATTTCGAAGAAACTCTAGAGTCCCATATCGCTCCAGATCACCATAGGGGTGATCCACTTTATCAAACCCCCATCTTACATCAACAAATTAGTCCCTTAGACATTATTTGTTTTCAACCAATATGTATTTTAGGTGAGCATCAGTTCATTATATCTGAAGCCACTCTTTGGTATAGTGACACCATGTATGAGAACCCATAAATTCATACCATTTGATCCATATATGTAGTTCCACGTGAGATCGGTAATCCACCATTTCCTTTCTCATGTTCAACCCATCATACATTCTTCCCACAAGAATACATCCAAAAAATAAAGAAATGGTGAAACACATTGATACCACACTTTGCATAACCATATTATGTACCTCCATAAAAAAATTTAGAGTCCACTATTATGAATACATTTTCCATGTCCACAACTTGCTATAACCATAAATAAAAAATGGGGGGTACCTATTCCCCTACATCTCGTCGTCATCATCTGGAGGATCTCCTGCCAGTTTGGTTGAATTCTTGAATCCCTTATTTGAGCACTTGGAACAAAATGGCGCTCCACAAACTCATCTAGCTAGGGGCATCATCCCCACTTTCGCATACCAGACCAGTCCTCTCCATCACATAAGTTTTTTTTTTTTTTGGGGGGGGGGGGGGCGAGGGAGGGGGGATATATTATTCTTGGGGGAATTATGGCCCCTAGCCACCTTATCACTTGATTAATGTAAGTCTCACCCTACACCCCAATAATCTAGGTATGGTCAATCATCCTCTCATTCCTTGGATATTTTTTCCTACTAGTCTCTCCAATGAGCCATATACACATAAAATATCGTAGATAATTGATACCATATCTTCAAATCTTCTACTATATGTGATGCCACACTTACGACATGGTCACCATGTTTGACGTGGTGGACAGGGATTATCTCGACGTTCTCTAGTAGTTCGTTCTCGTATTTCTTTCTTAACTCGATTCTTCACTAAGAATCATCTTTCTGAGAATAATTAAGGCCATATTTAGACAATTAAGGCCACCAACCTGAAATTTACAGAGCCAAATTTTAATGGTTGGTTTTTCTGCAATAATCTCACCAATATTTAGGGCCTCCTCCTCTCCAAATTCTCCAACTTCTCACTAAGCAAATGAATTGGATTTGGGGGCAAGAAGCCCTTTTATAGAAAAACCTTAGTTTTTCATGGCTCATTGTGACCAAAACGTAGCTCGATTTGAAGACCCATTAACACTATTGAAAATATCTCACTGAGTTCTATAATGGATCTCTATTTATTTTTGGTAATTTTACACTTCCCCATATAGCCACTTTTTCCACAAGGTATCACTTTTTCGCCTATTAAAATTGAATCTCTTCATATGAGTCGCATGTACTCTGGTACCACTTTACCTTTGCACTAGTCGAATCCTTTGTTTATTTTCATCCTAAGTAACCATGTTTTACTCATTTTTGTATGGTCCCCTTTATGCCTCCCCTAATGTTGCAACATCATCAAGTCAACCTTTTTCAGAGCATTTGAGATGAGTCACCCTTCTATCTATGGAGTCTCTTCAAATTCCCCTTGAATATTGTTACAATATATCATCCATATTTGGTTCACGTTCATTCTATTGTTCTCATATGTGGTCTCCAACTATAGTACTCTATATTTGAAAATCCTCCGTATGAGTAATTCACCATCGATGTATCCCCTATGTAATCCAACAAATTATACCAGTATTTCTTGGGTGTGTGTGAGATGTTCCAGACCGCATGAGGGGGTTACCCTTCAAGTATCCCCCCAAATGTTTGGATGAAAGTAGATTATGATCAAGCCTCATATGCAATTTCAAATATTTGACTCACTTGGTTCCCACTGCCTGTAGCACCGACTACATATATGTCTCATTTACATGATCCATTCATATATTTAGAGACCTTTCCTATGTAGCGTGGCTTCCTTGGTTGTGATTCCCCCTCACCATGTCACCTTGAGGGGCATGTTATCTCATTTACTTGTATTTTATTGTATTTAGTCTTTACCTTTGTTTTTCTAGGTGCATTATGTATATGGGACTCATTGTATCAATGTATCACTTTCTGTCCCATTGATTCCAACATATGATGTACTTTGTAGCTCAGTCTGATATTTCTCGGCACACCATTTTTATTTGTACTTAGTTATCTTAGTGGTATGGGTATTCCTTCCCCCCCTCATTTGAGATCATGTACTCCAAAATAAAAGGAGACTTATACCAGTTTAGTAGGTCTCGCCCCCTCCATTTCTCCATCCTTCCTTGCATTTCTTTAGCTCTCTCTCTCTCTCTCTCTCTCTCTCTCTCCGTGACTCCCCTTTGGTGTCTCATGTATGATCCAGACTTATGCAGGAATGTGATAAAATACAGAAATACACATAAACACAAATATGCGGCAGAAATAACACTTCATTTGATTAATATCTCATAACTGAAATATGGTTACAGACAAAATGGAAAGAAGCTAGCTAGGGAACTAGTATCTTATCTCTGAGAAGAGATGTCTAGGCTACATGCCTCTTAAATGTGTTACAATGAGGCTCGAATGCCTATTTTTTATTGATAAATAATGGAAAACCATAAAAATCCAAAAAACTAACCCTAGGAGATGAAACACCAGACTATGGGCCCAGTCAGGGTAAATTGGTATATCAATTTCCTAGGGTCGTAACTTTGGCCTACTATCTCTATTTTATGCGCATGAAAAATCGTTAGAAATATATATCCAAGGACTACAAATGCTAACATCAAATATCAAGTATTTGAATCATATTTTTTAGAAGTGTTTTTGCAAAAAAAATTCGTTTAGGGTCTCAAAATGGCTCCACAAGTTCAGGACCTGAAAAACTGCCAAAAATAGTAAATTGTGCTACAATTAAGGAGACTGAAAAACTGAAAGAAACAATGGTGGGGGTCCAAGTGGAATAGGGAGGTGGCCACAAATATCCACACAGATTAATGTAAGTGTAACCTACAACATATCTCGGTCATAATATTTTTTCATGACGCTCGTATGTTGGGGGTAATCTGTTATCACCTAAAAAATAATCACCAAGCCATTTCTAGCTAAGTGGATTAAAATACACCATGTAGGATCAATTTTACCATATTAAAATCACTTTCAACATAGGAAATAATTTAGTAAATCATTTTTATTAAATTATTTTTGTTTAAAATTCAAAAACCCCATCAAAAGAATTGAATAAATCATTATTTATTTAATTTTCTCTACAAATAATTATTAAATAATTATTTAATAGTTATTTCTTAACACATTTGACTAAATAACCTTGAAATAATTAAATAAATAACTATTTATTTATTAATCATTATTGTTATTTTTGGAATATTTGTTAAACCATGATTTAATAATTATTTCAAATTCATATATTTCTTATTCCTCGTAATGTAATTAATAAATCGTTTTAGCTGTTAATCACTTCAATCATTTTATAAATAAAGATATTTGACCACCTTGAATATATTTTTCCTCTCCAAAAAATATATATAGGTACTCCTAATCGTTAGATTTTAATTTGGTCAATAATATTTTATTATTTTCAAATTCCTAATTTAGCTCAATACTTTCTTGTAAATAATAGGGTTTTCCCTTCATTCTTCACCATGATCATTATCATTATCTCATTCCATTTCAGCTCCCACTTGAGTTATATCTTAATTTTTGGGTTTTTTCTACATATTTGTGAGAGAAGAACAAGATCGTTGAAGTGCAAGGACATCAAAACGACCTATCCCATGAAGGGGGATTTATAGACCCATCTTGTAAATATTCTCCACCACATCTTTCAATAAAATTATAATTGATTTAAATTCTTCTATTGGGTTATTACATTTCTCTTTTCTCATTTTGAACCTTGTGGGGAGGCTATATGAAATTTTCCGAGCGTTAATTCAACAATTGATGGAATATATTTCCCTAGCAGAAATGACTCTGCATCTCTCCAGGCCTGTCAAGGCTGCGCATTACTTACTACAATTGTTATAAAATTCTCTGATAGCTAAAATTTGAATACTATAGGAATTGTCACATTAACCCGTTTTGAATATGGTGAACCTAAAGTGCAAGTCGATGAAGAGCACGGTGCTACTTGACCTTCTTCACGCTTTTTGGTATTTAGTTTTGAGAGTAACCCTATTGCAAGTAAGCGTTAATTTATCATATCCACATATGCTATGAATTGAATACATTTTGTGTGTTTAGATTGTGTGTGTAATACCATATGGATTGTGTTGAATCTAGTTGAGCGTTGAATTCCGAGCGGTGAATATATTTTCTTTATATTTTCCAAGCGATGAATTTAATACCATGAAACAATATAATTATATTTCTCTTCCTGAGAAACATTTTCACTCTACTGAGTGTCTCACCTTATCTTGCTTGAATATGGCACTAATCTAAGAAATTTTGATCTAATATTTAACCTCTTTCTTGCCTCTCCCTAGCCATACTTTCTTACGCAATCTTAGGATAATTGAGCAACTATTAATTATGAAATTCCCAAGAATCGATTGCACAATTAATTCGTGGAAACCTAATGACCTCATGCATGATGCATACAATTTTATAATTATACAACTAATATTTATATTCCCTTTAACCTCAATCTCAATTGGGTATTTCTTGAAACCAACATGCAACAACTATTTATAGCAAATTACCAGTTAACTGATTGATCGCTACTTGTGAATTACATCATATTTAATTCACTGGACCTATCAATAGCTCATATCTCAGTTAGGACTAGCTAAATTGATTTTAACTCAAGTACTTTAGTTAACTAATTACAACTCAAAAATAACTGTAACTAGACCCCCTAAAATCATGGGAGAACTCTACATGCCTCCTCTCTGACCCTCAACTCGAATTTCATAAGCTAATTAAGTCTTATTGACTCATTTAACTAATACAAGTTGTCATAAGATGAAATTACAATTTTGCTTCCAATTTATTTAAGGGGAAATTAAATCAGAATCCCCCTTGGGTGCCATTTTCAATATTTATGGTTTCAATTTTCAACACTTCTCAAAAAGAAAGGAATTCAATCTATCCTGATCTAGTACCTTTAGAATGTTCTGGATGGAACACTTCTCTCTATTTTTGTTTCTCCTACAACTTCTAAAACTGAAAAGCATCCAAACTGAATTAGTATGATGTATCTGTCATCAAAGTATATGACTACTACTAGCTACTACAATGTCTAGTGAAAAATATTCACTACTTCTTACTCTGCATCTGTGCCATATGCATTGTTGCCAAATCTGATATGTGCACCATTATCTTACATAGGTCACTCTACTATATGACTGCATCAATCGCTATTGTTCCATCCTACTACTGTGTATTTTGGGCTCCCTATATCCAAGTATTGATCCATGAGATAAGCCATCTCAATGGACCCTAACCAAATTTCTTCTCATGAGATTATGACTTCACATCGCCCCACCTCTCACCCGGAGGTATGGCTACATGTGCTCCCTCTCCCCATATGGCTCAAAATTCCCCCCCTATAGAGGTATTTTCTTGAGTAGATGCCTCCACTCGGTCTCCTTTCTACTTCTCCAACTGTGGTTTCTTTGAAACTTTCTAATACAGCTTCAGAGGCTGCAAGTTGAGAGGTAATTTATGCTCCCTCTCAACCACCAAGTATCTAACCTTTTCTTTTCTCCTCAAATATTTACATTCATCTTCAACCTCAAGAGTATATAGGTTCTTGACTCCTACATCGATCTGTTTCACATGTCCTGTGTCGATGTGTGTAAGGAAAACCTTTCCTTTTCTAAATATCACATCATAGCCATGGTCTTCTAATACCACTACAGAAAGAAAAAAAAATAATCTTATTTAGTCCTGGCACAAAAAAAACATTTTTTAGTCTGAGAGGGGAGCCAAACTCCCACTAAAAAGTAGTTATACCTATGTTGATCACATTATACCTCCCATCATCTCCAAACTCCATGTTTTATTGAATTTCCTTCTCCTCCAAGTCACAGAAAAGATCTCTCTTCCCCATCATATGGAATGAGGCATCGCTATCAATATACCACATGAATCCCATTAAAGTGTTGGCCATGCATGCAATGAGAGTAAAATCAAGCTTGAACTATGAAGCTAGAGCTTCACCTTCCGCTGCAACTGTAGGCTCCTTCTTGATTTCCTTATGTGGAAATTCCATGGCATAGTGCCTATACTCGTGACAGTGAAAAAACTTGATCTTGGACAACTCTCTCTTTCCCTCTTTTCCTTGGGAATTATTTCTTTTGAATTTTTTTCCTTTTCTGGCTAATGCAAAATATTCTTCTTTGTCTTTACAGGGGGTATCGTCTCTAGTGCTTTGCTTTATCTCTTCTTGTACCAAGTCAAACCACAATCACTCCGACTATGGTATCTTATCCCTCCCATTCACTGAGTCCTTGTAGCTATGCTAGCTCTTGGAAAGGCCTAGATCTACTAGGCTCACAAAATCATCCCAATATAATACCACACCAACACTTCAACGCTCATCTTGAAATTGAGTGAACTTCATCAATTATTTTGGTATCGTCTCGCCCTCCTCCATCATAATGTTTTTGAGCTTGTCTTTCAGCGCCAGCTTCCCGTGGTGACTAATATTATGAAATGGATACATTAAGGCCTTCCACATAGAATATTAATTTTCCTTTCCATGGAGGTTTGAGATAATATTATCTCGAACTCCTTCTAACAAGATCCTTCTCACCTTTTCTACCTTCTTCTTCCATGCATCAAGAAGTTGAGAATCTTCTACTGCGGGCTAAGAAATATCACTGTCTATGAATTCCTTCAGTCTGTTTTCCTCTATAAATTATCCAAAGGGATTCAATATGATCTTCTAATGTACTAAGACAAAATACTCGATCCTTCTACAATTTGCAGAAACCAAATTACGATCGCACAATCACATAACAAGTAACAGAAAGAAGTCATCAATCTCATAAGACAATGCGTATCTGGAGAAATCCACTTCTCAAAACACCACTATATGAATATTTCATAAAGTCAAGACCATGAAACAATAAAATGTTATTTCACTTCCTAAGAAATATTTGCACTATGCTAACTGTCTCACTCCGATCTTGCTCAAATCTGGCACTAATCTAAGCATGTTTGGTCGAATATTTAACGTCTTTCTTGCCTCTACCTAGCCAGCCTTTCTTATGCATTCCTGGGATAATTGAGCACCTATTAATTAGTAAATTCCCAAGATTTTATTTTTCAATTCCTTCAAGGCAACCTGATGACCTCATGTATGACCTATACAATTTTCTAATTATACAATTGATAGTTATCTTCCCTTTAACCTCAATCTCAATTGGGCCTTCCTTAGAATGACATGCAACAATTGTTTATAGTGAATTATTAGTTAATTGATTGATCACTACTTGTCAATTAAATATGATTTAATTCACAGGACCTGTCACTAGCTCATATCTCAGTTAGAACTAGTTAAACTAATTTAACTCAAATACTTTCGTTGCCTAATTACAACTGACAAATAGTTGTAATTGGACCCCCTAAAATCATGGGAGAAATTTGCATGCCTCCTCTCTGACCCTCAACTCAAATTTCCTAAGCTAACTATGTCTTCCTGACTCAGTTAACTAATAAAAGTTTTCATGAGATGAAATTACAATTTTTCTTCCAATTTAATTAAGGGAAAATTAAATTAGAGGCCCCCTTGGGTGTCATTTCTTGGTGCCATTTTCAATTTTTCTTGTTTTCTTTTTCAACATCTTTTCCCATGGAAAAATCATGTATTTTATATAGTAATTTTTTTTCGTGTGTGTTTCAACCAAAATTTTTACATGATCGAATGCATGAGGGTATATGCATAGTAAAATAATTATGTTCCTTGTTTATAGGTTGAATAAAATTATGATTTTTCTTCGAAAAAAAATGTATAAGGTCTATTGTGAAATGAACGTCTATTATAATAATTAATAAACTAATAAAGTTGAATTTATTTATAAATTATTATTGATTTTTTGTTAATCTAATTTTGGTTAAAATAATATTAGAATGATTTAAGATATACTATAAAGACAATTTTGGAAAATTAAATAATTTCAAGGAGACTTCACATTTCTTAAAATTGTTTAGAAATCTAGGAGCAACAAGCGTAGATTATTTCTCTTATAATGATAACTTCTTGTGAAGTATTTTTACTTTACTTAATTAGGTTCTTATTTCGCTTGATTAATATTGTGTTCTCGTCATCAAAACTCTACCAAAACATAAAGAACAATGAGACAAATGATACAAAATATAGGTGATCAGCAAGGGCCAAAAGATCTCAAATATTGACATGAAAACCCACAAAATTTTTATTCTTATACAGTCTTCAATTGAAGAATTCCAAGACCTAGACCCTTGACCAAGAACTTCTCTAAGACCACGTCAACTTTCCTCAAGCCAAAGTTAATATTTTATTGATTCAGCTGCAATATCTTCTTCAACTATAGCATTAGATCCTGAAACACTGGTATGAAATTCTCGTCCTACTTGACTGCAACTCTCAACCCCCTATAATGGACTGTACTTTTCACACCTGTGGTAGAATTATTATAATTTCAATCCTTTTTTCCTCCTTCTCTTGACTAGAGTTACTCTTCTTGTTATCTTGACTTGAAAGGTAGATCAATTCCTTGTCTTGATTCGACTTCATAAAGGTGTGAAATTCAACCTTTCTACAATAGATCCTTCCTCACACGTGTGAAAAATTCAAGCCCTAAAACAGATGCAAACCTTCTATTTTTTTGCTTGAAATTCTCCCTTCCCTCTCTTCCCTATTTCAGTCACTCATTCTTACTGAGATGAAACTTTATGATGATGAATGAATGCCTCCTTAAGTGAGGTCAAGTCCTCCTATATATAGACTCCTCCTCCATGCTTTTAGTTCAACTTAAATTTATCTCTAGGTCGACTTGATGCTTGAGAAGACTGACTTGTTATTTTACATTATGATTTGGTCTTTGGAGATTTATTTGACTTTACGTTGACTTACATAAATCTTTCTATAATATGTATCATTATAAAATGGGTCTTTTATACATGACAATGAACTTAATCACTTGTAGAATCAATTGATAATCCCTAAGAGCTCACCATGGGTGCTTGACCTATAAAAATAAATTTCCTTGATCATGAAAACCATGCCTCAATATTAAAAATAATACATTTATTTTTCTCATTACATAAAATACATAAAATCATGATTATGTATGTCATTATGAAGATTGAACCTAGCTACATATTTCAACACTCCCTCTTAACTAGGGAGGTATTCATAATCCATACAAGGGACTTGGACATTATCAATCTGAATAATTCTCATAAGAAAAATCAGATTGGTAACCCATCTGTATAGCATCATATCTTCCAGCATTTTCACATAAAAATTCCTTGACAAACAACTCTATATCTCCATAATATCAGAGCACAATGTTGGAAAGACCAATGATTTATATACACCTTAATAATTGTCTCTTAAGGAGCATACCCCACCCAGGTGTTGAAAGGGTATGTACTTCAAAGACTCGGTCCTTTTGCATGTTTAGAGAGTTTGAAAAAGGGACTGAAAGAAAACTCCACAAGTTATTTTTTGTATAATAGCCCCTCAAATCCGAAAAAGCGTAAAATAATATGTGAGAGAACCTCCTAGCCATGTTTGACTAGTGTTTTCCTCATTCGTAAACATACTCTATCCCAGTCTGGAAAAGGGTTAAATTTATATTGAGTAAATCTCGTTTCAATTCCTTGTACGACCTTGAAAGGACAAGTGCTCAACAATATTTTCATGTTTTAGGAATTTTAAAAGAGCTAAAAGAGAATTCCAGGGGGTTCCTTTTTCATGTTTAACAAAGCTCTAAAAAGAGATAAAAGTTTGTTTTGAGTTCCTTTTTGTTTTTAACAAAGCTTTAAAACATATAAAAGTATGCTTTGTGGTCGATTTTCAATTTAATTAACGAGCAGGAAAAGATAGAAAGAACTCAGAATTTTCATGTACGTTTTACAAGCATGAAAAGAATAGCAAAAGACGCTCGGGATTTTCATTAGTTTAAAGGGTCTTGAAAATAATACCGAAATGGAATCAATCTATGTCTCATTTTTATACAAGCTTGAAACATAGGAAAGAATATTCTTGACATTAGTTTCATTTTTACACAAGCTTGAAAAAAAGGAAAATTAATGCTTGAAATGATTCATTTTTTAATTCTTTTGACATAGTAAAAGAATTATCATCATGACCTAATTCATTTTTTAACGAGGTTGACACAGTAAAATAACTATCCTCAACACCTAATTCATTTTTTTAGTGAGGTTGACATATAGTAAAAGAACTATCCTCAAGATCTTATTCATTTTTTAACGAGTTTTACATAGTAAAAGAACTTTCCTCATGACCTGATTCATTTTTTAACGAGGTTGACATAGTAAAAGAACTATCCTCAAGGAAACCTGATTCATTTTTTAATGAGTTTGACATAGTAAAAGAACTATCCTGAAGACCTGATTCATTTTTTAACGAGGTTGACACAGAAAAAGAACTATCCTCATAAAAATTTCACCCAGCCTATCTATTTTAGAACCATTGGGAATCTTCCTCAAGTCAAATGAAGTGGAAGATATCATATTGCAACTCTTTTTTTTTTTAAATTTTATCGATGTCACATGTGATGGTAACGAAAAAACGACCATTATGGAAGGATCCTTAAAGAGTAATAAACCAATGTTCTAAAGAGAAGGAGGGGGTCTGTGAACAATCAGAATGCTTCCATTTTTATGGGAACCAAAGGAAAATAAAGAGATTTGATCAGTGGTAATATGATCATACAAAAGTAAGTAGATACTACCGTAGCCATAGCGTAAACTCATGGTATTCAAAGTACTATATTGTAGTCACGGGGTCCGTCAATGACCTCAACTTCAATAGTAATTGATTTTTCCCCTAATTCAACTTGCAGGTTACTAAGAATTCCACAAGGCTTATAAGTATGACCGTCAAAATCTTTCAACGACATAGGTGATTGTGACAAATTCAGCAAGCCAAGTGACTTCCAGCAACTCATAGACATGATACAAGTAGATGCACCTTCATCAATGATAGTTAGATGAATGAGGCAATTCAGGATAATTGTGCTGGTAATTGTGTCACATAGCCCACATGATTAAAGACTACAAGATTTGAATCTATTGGATCAATTCTGCCAATCACAAACAACAAAGCCTGCTTTTGGGAGAGATAATTTTGAAGAACCTCAAGCGTTGACATAGAAGAATGTGACCGATCTATATCTTCTAATACATTATAATTTTGAGTTGCACAAGCTCGAGGGTTGAATCTCTATTTGTGAACTACTCCCTTCAACGACTTTATTGTTAACTATGGAAGGATAGGCGGTAGAACCGACTTCTATGAGGTCGAAGTCGAAATGGTAGGTTAATCTATAGCCTGACCATTTGACAAAAAACAATGGATTACTCTAATATTTACTTCGAGTAGACACCAAAACATCAATTTTTGACTTAGTGGCAGATAGCATAAGCACTTGCGAACTAGAAGCAGGATATGTAGAAACCATATGTCTTTTTGTTGGCAATATAATGCAGAGTGTTGTCCTTGATGGCAACCCACTGAATGAAGATGAAGACATGAGATTGTTGGCATGTGTTGTCCTTGATGGCAATACACCTGATGAAGTTACTCTTGACTTGATGGACTTGGTAAATGATGAAAATATGATGTGATATGATGTTTGTTGACAATATGATGTAGAGAGTTGTTCTTGAATGGCAACCCACCTGATGAAGATGATGGCAACTTACTTGATGAAGTTGTGATTGATAGAATATGTCTTGATGAACCTGTTTAAAGATGAAAATCTGATGTATCTACAGAGAGTACAGAAGGTAATGAAGAAAGGAATTCAATATGTGCTAGATCTATGATGAAAAGAGTATGTCTCAAGGCATATGCGGATTTGCCTAGGAGAAGTAGCGTATGCACGCGGTAAAGTACGTGCCAAGTCGCGTATGGGCAAAAGCGCTCAAAAAGTGTAAAACCAGGGGTAACCACCATGGTATTGACCCATTGTATTGGGTTATGATTCGTCTAAACAACCCCGTTCAGGAATACCATCGGATGTAATGTGGTTTTGGCTCATGGTATTGAAAAAGGGTAAACCTATATAAAGAGAAGAAATTCATTATGCAAATCATAAGAGAGGGTGCAAGATGTCTGAGCTTGAATGAATACTTCTCTCTGAAGTGTATCTGAATGGAAAGGGTTACAGTTGAATGATAGATCTGAATGTATGATGCACCAATGATGAAGAAGGGGATCTAGATCTGAAATATACTTTTATTTGCTAGATCTGTTTATGGATTGTCTAGATCTGTGATGAGGCGAACATCTAGGCGAACATCTGATGAATGAATGATGGAATGATTTAAGTGAAGAATTAATGACATAATTAGATATCTGTGTATGCGCGAGTTTCATAAAGAGTATTTGCGTATATACGTGAGTCTGTTTCAGGAAAGTAGCGTATGGGTTTTAGAAGCAAGAAAAAGTAAAAGTTTTGAATATGCAGTAAATACTGATTCACCCCCCCCCCTCTCAGTATTTTTCCAACAATTGGTATCAGAGGAGGTCCTTCTGCAGAATCTTGATCGCTTGAAGGTGATCCGTCGCAATGGGAAGTCAAGAAGGAGTAATGTCTATAAAGCCACCTATATTCAATGGAAGCAATCTGATATTCTGGAAGGTACGAACAAAAGCTTATCTGCAAAGTCTTGGTGCAGATGTATGGGAAATCGTGGAAGAAGGTTATCAATACCCAGCTAGTATTCCTACTGATGCAGCAGAAAGGAAGAAGTATGAAATCAATGCCAAAGCAGTAAATGTCTTGTTAGGAAGCATGTCTGAATTAGAGTTTGATAAAGTGATGCAGCTACATTCAGCAAAAGAAATATGGGACAAAATCATTCTGAGCTATGAAGGAGATACCAAGGTAAAAAATGCAAAACTTCAAACTCTTAGAATTGAATATGAAAATTTGAAGATGCATAGTGATGAAAGTGTTGCAAGTTTCTTTCTTCGTCTAGATGATATTGTAAATCGGATGAGAAATTTGGGTGAAACCATAACTGATACTACTCTGGTGGAAAAAGTCTTAAGATCCTTGACTTCAAAATTTGACTCTAAAGTTTCAGCTATTGAAGAAAGGCAAGATCTGTAAACTCTTACTATTGTTCAATTACATGGTATTCTGACTGCTTTTGAAATGAGACAAGGAGGTCCTTCTCAAATCAAAGAAGCTGCTTTTAAGGCGTCTGCGAAAGGAAAAGAAAAGGAAGTTGTCAAGGAATCCAGCTATATATCCGAAGAAGAAGAAGAAGAGAATTTTGTGAGAAAACTCCAACTAGGTACTGGAAGATTCAAAGGTAAGCTTCCCTTCAAATGTTTTGAGTGTGGAAAAGTTGGTCATTATGCTGCAAAATTTCCTTATAAAGAAACATCCGCTAAAGGAAAAGAAGTAGCAAGAAGGAATAAGAATCGATCTAGCACAAGAAAAAGTTACTATATTAATGAAGACAGTGATGGGTCATCTGATAGTGAGGAAGAATGTGAACAAAATATTAGACTGCTCATGGCAAAAGAATCTGGAGAAGAAAAGGATACTTTTGTGGATGCTCTCGAAGACAATGATGTTCTTGAAGAAAACAATCGACTTAAAGTAAGCCTAGAAGAAAAGAACATAATCATAGAGACTCTTGAAAATCAGCTTGAAGCAAAGGAAAAACGCATTGAGGAATTGGAGTGTGAAGTAGTAAGTCTAAGGAAAGATAATGAGAAAGAAAAAACTCTCAATCTTGAATTTGCTAAAGGTTCAGAAACCTTAGATGAGATTATCAAGATACAACGGTCTCCTCTTATAAAAACAGGTCTTGGATATACTGGGGAATATTCCCAGACTTCAGCACCAAATTATCTGAAAGCAGCCACAACTGGTGCACTACATTCAGCCACTAAGCAAGGGAACAAAGGATCTTTCCAGGTAAAGCATGATCATATCAATTCAAAGAACACTAACAAGGAGATCTTTCAAAGAAGCTACAACCAACAGGTAAACTCAAATAGAAGATTTCATGATCGCAGAAATTTCTACTTCAATGGACAATGTTTCTCATGTCCCAATTTTGGTCATAAAGTTGTTCAATGTGTTGCATATAAAACCATCATGACAAGAGAAGCAAGAAAGAAAAGAATAAATATTGAACCAAAGAGGAACACCTATAACAACTTTTCTCCTCTTCAAAACGAAGTTGAATGTACTTGTTGCAATAACTTTGGTCATGAAGAATCTGAATGCAGGAGCAAGGTCCAGCCAAAAGAACATGTTCCCTCAAGTTCTAAAGTGTGGAAAAAGAAAGAAATACCGGTCGAAAATTGTGGGATAGCATTATTTGCAGAAGGTGAAGAAAATCAATGGTACATTGATAGTGGATGCTCAAGACACATGACAGGTGACAAAAGCAAACTCCTTACATATAATGCTCTAGAAAAGGAAAAGAAAGTTACATTTGGAAATGATACTCCTGCTGTAATTAAAGGAAAAGGGTCAGTGTTTCTAAAAGAAAAGGTAAAGGCTAATGATGTCATGTATGTGGATGGATTAAGGCATAACCTGTTAAGTGTAAGTCAAATGTGTGATCAAGGAACAGAAGTGGTCTTTAGTTCAAAAGAATGTGTGGTTCGTGATCTTGATACAGGTAAAATCATTATAAAAGGAAAAAGAAATCCAAGCAACTTGTATGTACTGAACGGCATAGATCAATGTTACTTGAGCAAGTCTTCAGAAAATTGGCTATGGCATAGAAGGCTGGGGCATCTGAGCTTCTCCCAAATCAACAAAGCAAGCAGACTTCAAGCTGTTCGTGGTCTTCCCAATATTAATCTACCAGAAAGTATCATATGCAAATCTTGTCAATTCGGTAAGCAGACCAGAGTACGATTTAATGCCAAAGAAGGATCATCAAGTGAGCCTCTTTAACTCATTCATACTGACATATGTGGACCTATGAGGAAAAAGTCACCACATGGGGAAGAATACTATATCTTATTTATTGATGATTACTCTAGAATGTGTTGGATCGGGCTCATTAAACACAAAGATGAAGCATTTGAAAAATTTCAGATCTTCAAAGCATTAGTTGAAAATGAATTAGATCTAAAAATCAAGTGTCTTAGATCCGATCGAGGAGGAGAATATACATCAAATGAATTCTTTGAATTTTGTGAACAACATGGCATAAAAAGACAATTCTCTGTAGCAGGCACTCCACAACAAAATGGCGTAGTAGAAAGAATGAATAGAACAATTCAACAAATGGCTAGAGCTATGCTTGATGATTCTGGAACTCCTGACATGTTCTGGGGTGAAGCAGCACATACAGCAGCTAACATTTTCAACAAGGCTCATGTTCGGGTAAATAGTGACAAAACTCCATATGAACTCTGGTATGGTAATTCTCCCTCTGTGAAGCATTTTAGAGTTTTTGGGAGTAAATGCTTTATCAAAAATAATGATGAAAAGCTTGGCAAGTTTGAACCTAGATCAGATGAAGGGATATTTCTTGGTTACTCATCTTCAAGCAAAGCATACAAATGTTACAATAAAAGGCTTCTAAAGATTGTTGAATGTATTGATGTTGTTATTGATGAGTCTCCTGCAGCTCCTAAAGAAGAAAAACAAACAACAAAAGAAGATGATGGTGACCTATGTCCTTCTACATCAAATAGAAATGATATAGACAGTGGATCCAATGAAGAACCTGAAAATGATCTATCTGAAAAAGCTCCATCCAGATATGTTCAAAAGAATCATCCCGAATCTCAAATTTTGGGAGACAAGGAATCAGGGGTACGAACAAGGAGAACTCTTGTGGGATCTTCTAGTCATCTGGCACTTCTATCCACAATTGAACCACACAATGTAAATCAAGCTAGCAAAGATGAATGTTGGAAGCAAGCCATGAATGAAGAGCTTGATCAAATTGAAAAGAATGATACTTGGGAATTGGTACCAAGACCACATGATAAAAATGTCATTGGAACTAAATGGATTTTCAAGAACAAGTTAAATGAGAATGGGGATGTTGTAAGAAACAAAGCTAGACTGGTTTGCAAAGGGTATACTCAACAAGAAGGTATATACTTTGAAGAAAATTTTGCTCCTGTAGCTAGACTTGAAGCCATAAGAATGTTTCTTGCTTTTTCAAGTTATCAACAAATCAAAGTTTATCAAATGGATGTTAAATCTGCTTTTCTTAATGGTGATCTAGAAGAAGAAGTATACATAGAACAACCGGAAAGATTCATTTTGGGAAATGATGCAAATCTTGTTTGTAGACTTAAAAATGCTCTATATGGTCTCAAAAAAGCTCCAAGGGCTTGGTATTATCGTCTTGACAAATATCTTCATCAACAAGGATTTTCAAAGGGGTCTGCTGATAGCAACTTATACACAAAAGTTGAAAATGATAAACTATTGATTGTGGTTGTATATGTTGATGATATCATTTTTGGGAGTAACGAAGAATCCTTGAGTCAAAAATTTGCTTCTGTCATGCAGCAAGAATTTGAAATGTCCTTACTTGGAGAACTAACATTCTTTCTTGGCTTACAAGTGCATCAAACTGCAGATGGTATATTCCTATCACAAGCAAAATATCTTAAGCAAATTCTGAAGAAGTATGGCATGGAAGAATGCAAAACTGTAAGTACACCAATGATAACCAGATGCAATCTCAGTTCTCATGATGATTCTCCCACGGTGAATCAACCAGAATACAAATCAATGATAGGAAGTCTACTTTATCTCACTGGAACTAGACTAGACATTATGCATGCAGTAGGGATTGTTGGACGATTCCAAGCTAATCTAAAAGAGTCTCACCTTCAGGCTGTTAAAAGAATTTTCAAATATCTTCAAGGAACTCAAGACCTTGGTCTATGGTATCCAAAGAATGCTGATCTTACTCTTCATGCTTACACTGATGCAGATTGGGCTGGAAGTGTTGATGATCGGAAAAGCACTAGTGGTGATGCATTCTATATGGGACCCCGGTTAGTATCTTGGTTCAGCAAGAAGCAAAATTCTATTGCCTTATCTACAGCAGAAGCAGAATATGTGGCTGCCACATCTTGTTGCACTCAACTCCTTTGGATGATGCAAACCTTACAAGATTTTCAAATCAAATGTACACCTCCTGTCCCCATTAAGTGTGACAATACAAGTGCCATCAGTATTTCAAAGAATCCTGTTATGCATTCGAAGACCAAGCACATTCCCATCAAGTATCACTTCTTACGTGAACAAGTGCTTGAGCAAAAGGTGAAGTTGGATTATGTTCCCTCCAAAGAACAAGTTGTTGATATATTTACCAAACCTCTGCCCAGGGAAGCGTTCGAGTATCTAAGACAGAAGCTGGGAGTGATATATGCCAGTCAAAAGCACAAATCTGCATAAATTTCGAAGATGGCATTGGATACGCGGATTTCCTGAAACACAGTCGCGTATATACGCGAGTTCATGCACAGAAAACTGCGTATGTCTGATTGCTGACATTTTTCTGTTTGGAGTCAGCTCTCTTCAGCACAGCTGCAGTGCTGTTTGGTATCTCTGATACTGTTTGGTATCTCTGGTGGTGTTCCAGTTCTCATAATTCTTTTTCTAATGTTTTGATAAAGATGCCTTGATGATTTGTTGGTGAAAGTGTTCAGGATGCACAAACTAAGGGGGAGCCTTAGTCATATGAAAAGGATGCTTGGATGCACAGCTTCAGGGGGAGCATTAGCTTTTTTTGAGTATAATGTATTGTTGGCATTATGATGGTTCTGAAATATGTTCTCTTTCTTGAGGACTTTCTAGGTGTTGGTCTTAAATGGTCATTTTTGTAATTTGGTGAAAAGGTCTTGTTGAGACCCATGATGTAAAATTGTAATATTCAGTTATGTGAAGGACTTGTCAAATTTGTAAACCCACTTGGTTGGGTAGCTGAGTCATTTTTTTTAAACCCACTTGGTTGGGTAGCTGAGTTGAAATGTGTAAACCCACTTGGTTGGGTACTTGAGTCTCATATGTAAATCCACTTGGTTGGATATTTGATGTAAGTATAAGTCTTTGGTGATAGGAAGTTCATAGAGTCATGTACTTCTTTGAAAAATATGTTTGAAGATTCAGCATGAACTCAGGGGGAGCTTGGTCACTTCAGTATATTTTAGATCTGCAGAACGCTTCTTCTACATGAGGAGAAAAGGGGTAGAGTGTGTTGGTTTTGATCCACCCTTTGCCCTTGATGTCAAAGGGGGAGAGTGACATGGTGTTTGAATGAAGAGAAAGAATGGTGTCAAAGAATGGGGAGAGTGACATGGTGTCATTGTATTCTCAATGTACCTATCTGTTGTGGTGATCAAACACCATCGTGGTTGCCATCAAGTCCAAAGGGGGACATTGTTGGCAATATAATGCAGAGTGTTGTCCTTGATGGCAACCCACTGAATGAAGATGAAGACATGAGATTGTTGGCATGTGTTATCCTTGATGGCAATACACCTGATGAAGTTACTCTTGACTTGATGGACTTGGTAAATGATGAAAATCTGATGTGATATGATGTTTGTTGACAATATGATGTAGAGAGTTGTTCTTGAATGGCAACCCACCTGATGAATATGATGGCAACTTACTTGATGAAGTTGTGCTTGATAGAATATGTCTTGATGAACCTGTTTAAAGATGAAAATCTGATGTATCTACAGAGAGTACAGAAGGTAATGAAGAAAGGAATTCAATATGTGCTAGATCTATGATGAAAAGAGTATGTCTCAAGGCATACGCGGATTTGCCTAGGAGAAGTCGCGTATGCACGCGGTAAAGTACGTGCCAAGTCGCGTATGGGAAAAAGCGCTCAAAAAGTGAAAAACCAGGGGTAACCACCATGGTATTGACCCATTGTATTGGGTTATGATTCGTTTAAACAACCCCGTTCAGGAATACCATCGGATGTAATGTGGTTTTGGCTCATGGTATTGAAAAAGGGTAAACCTATATAAAGAGAAGAAATTCATTATGCAAATCATAAGAGTGGGTGCAAGATGTCTGAGCTTGAATGAATACTTCTCTCTGAAGTATATCTGAATGGAAAGGGTTACAGTTGAATGATAGATTTGAATGTATGATGCACCAATGATGAAGAAGGGGATCTAGATCTGAAATATACTTGTATTTGCTAGATCTGTTTATGGATTGTTTAGATCTGTGATGAGGCGAACATCTAGGCGAACATCTGATGAATGAATGATGGAATGATTTAAGTGAAGAATTAATGACAAAATTAGATATCTATTTATACGCGAGTTTCATAAAGAGTATCCGCGTATATACGTGAGTCTGTTTCAGGAAAGTAGCATATGGGTTTTAGAAGCAAGAAAAAGTAAAAGTTTTGAATATGCAGTAAATACTGATTCACCCCCCCCCCTCTCAGTATTTTTCCAACACTTTCCAGGTTCATAAAAGGATTTTTCAACACTGGACTTATGAGAGGTGAGGAAAATATCACGCAAAATTCTCCTCATTACAGATCAAGAAAGGGTAATGAGGTTTCCAAAAAGAACCAAATGAATCAGATGATTTTTCCTACAGGGGTGAATTTGATTTCTTCTTATCTTTCCCCTTCTTCCTATTTCCGGGTTTCTTGTCACTTTTTACTTTGTCAGATGACACGACATGAATTTTAGAAGAAGACGCAAGATCAGATGCAATAGGGTTTTGATTTGAAACATCAAGTGTAGAACCACATGGTCAACTTGCTACCGGAGTGCTATCAAAACCAATTACACCATCGCTAACATGAATGTCCTGACCAGATGGAGCTGGAGGAACAGTAAAATTTGGACATGACGCATTTGGAATATTTTCATAAAGCATGCCATACTGAGTGTAAATCAAATCCAGATACTAGGCATGAGAAATTACTTACACTTCAGTGAACACCGCCTTTGGCCACATCCTCGGTGATATATGGCAACAAGGAATTAATAAACCACTTAGCTAAATTTTGATTAGGAAAAAATGTTTTAATCATTCAATGATGATGATGCGACTCATGTATATGATCTGATATATGAGTAGCAGTGGTACGTTTAAAGCTGGTCAAAATTTCTATTCCAATTTCATATCAGATGGATAAATGTAAGTGGGTTAAAAAATTAGTGGTTGAAGTTGTAAAGTTATCAAAGGAAACTCGTGGTAATTCAATGTACCACTTCACAGCAGGACCAATAAGAGTTCACTTAAAAAGACGCAATAGAACATAATCATCATTTAAGGAATTCAATGAGCACCATAAATGATAAGTCATGACATGCATAGACGGGTCTTCTCCAAAATTTCTATTGAATTTTGGAGTGTCCAAGGGTAATTTATGAGGAATCACCCACCACAAAGGTAAATAATGAATGGGATCATTAGTGAGCTGGTTTAAATTAGATAGTTCTAATGTTGCAAAAAATGGAAACTGTCGATTAAAGTCAGGTTAAGCATAATGAGGATAAGATGGAATCACATGGGAAATAGGCCTTAGCATACGAAAAAATGGATTATGTTGTTGGTAACCTAGATAGGGGTAGGCTTGTTGACCAGGACCTGGATAAGATTGATACTGTGGGAATGGTTGTTGTGGTTACATGGGATTCGATAAAACAGTTTCCCGCTAGGATAATTCAAGCCCAGTTTTGAATAGATAGGGCAAGTAGAATCCTATGATAAAGGTAAAATAGCCTACGGTTGTGAAATTTCCGATACAAATGGTTGTATAATACCAGCCTGGGAAGACGGAGTTTGTAGACCCGAAAATTTAGGGTTAGGGTTTGAAGGACTTGCTTGAGCAGACTGACCAATAACCATAGAAGAAATGAAAAACGTAGTAGGCACAGATATAACAGGTTGAACTAGTTGAAATTTATACGTAACCATTTATGTTTGAACAAGAAAAGTAGGATTCCATTGACAAATAGGAATTCCAACATATGATTGACCTAAAATGACGAAGTACTTCCATATGGACCGAACATCTGTGGCCCCCCAGCATACGGAGTATAAAGATATTGCACATAGTGACTTTCATATGATGGGTATCCATCATATACTGTATAATATGGATGGTAATTGGATGGACCAGCCTCATATTGAGCTGGTGATGTCAATAAAGGATCAAGTCGTTCAGTACTCGTAAGAGATGAACTGGATAAAATTCCAGATAATGACATGAGCGAATTCCATGTAATATGGGAGACGTAAGAGTAGGTTCCATTTAAAGCCTGGTAAAACAATGGGATGGACAGACCACCATAAATATGAGACTCGGGCGTCATTGAAAAAATTAAAGATGAAGCAATAGTAGTTGTTGTCACAACTGTAACAGATGGTACAGTCTGGGATGTTTTATTTTTCATGGCTAAATAACTTAGCAAATAATCTAATGAATCTATAGGAACTTTAAAGTGAAAAGGATCAACATAATTAGAGTAGGCGAAATAAGGAAAATACGGATATAAATAAAGCCCCAACCCAAAATGAGTGGGAGTTGAAGGGGTTGTATCTTCCTAAATTTATTCCTCTATTGAAATAAAACCAGGGGGAAGTACTTCGCCATCAGGCCCGAGATAAATTTCAAGCAGTAAACTCTGTTGTAAAGAGGAATACTCGAGGGTTGCAGATGATTGAGGATCAGACAGTTGCACCGGAACAAATTCTTATTGTTAAACTTCGGTATCAAGATGTTCTGATAAAAGAAAAATGGGCTCTGGATTGACTTCCAGTTGAACAAGGTTAGGTTCTGGATTTACCATTTCATTGGATTGAATTTTAGTGTCCTCAGGTAACTATGAGGGTTCCATCTCGACAGTAGCAGATAAAACGAGGTCAGTTGAAACAACTTGAGACTTGGTACTCAAAGGATCAGACGTCTCTGGTATATCAGATGATGTAGCACCAAGAGTTCCAAAGGTACCGGACTGAGTAGGACAAGCGCTCCTTTGTCTACTAGGTGTAGCTTCTACCAGTAACGATAGTTTATTAGTTTTCCTATGCAAATGATGGAAAAAGGGTTTATATTCTTCCACGATTTTTGATTTATTTTATACAAAAATAAATAGAAAAAAAGAGGGTAATTCTAGGAAAAAGGTTTATCAAGAAACTGCGAACTGCAATACACAGCCCCAGTATAATAGGACTTATGTACATGCAAGCAATATCCCCAGATTTTGTGTTTGATGTATCAGAGGTACAAGGTGGTTGACTTGGTTACTTATGGATGGTAAGCAACCTAAATTTTTCCTCCCAAATATACGTGAAGGTACGTGGAGGCCCAATCCATATTACCATTGTCTAATGCAAAAACACAGAGTGAGAGCATCCCCTTATACTTTTCGTACTGGAACACGGCCCTATATACCCGAAAATACATGGATGAGCTCTGATATACTTACATACGTGGAATGAGGTATCACACTTAGAATGTATCGTAGGCAATTAACGACATTTGCTATGTTTAACGATGTCAGAACATGTCTTCTAGCCTAGACCTCTAAATGTTATCATTAATGTTACAATGTTTCCTTAATAAAATTTAGATAAATTTTATGTTGATCTTGCTTATCAGTTTGTCTTTCAAGTTCACCGCAAGATGTATTGAACATTCCTAGAATTTAATTAAAATGATAAGCATTCGTTTCGAATTGATTTTTGACAATGAAAAACTAGCTACAAGGGATATAGCAATCAGATTGTATGCAATCAACAATTAGCACATCTAAATGAAATTCACCTAAAAGATTGCTATGCAGCACTCACAATCCCTATATGCAAATGCATGTTTTTCTTTTCAATTTCTTTTAAGTTTAGATGAATGAAAAAGAAACTAACGCACAAACAATAACTTAAAACTTTCAAGACAAATGAAGACTGGAACGAAAATTCGTATGTTTGAAAATAATGACCTGATCAAATGTAAAATTAACTTTGGAATTATTCGACAATAACAAAGAAAACAAAAATAAACATTGATCAAACAAATCCAAAGTGAGGCAAGAAGAGTAGAGGCAAAATGGTCTCTAGAGGGAATTAGTCACTCAAAAATTCACAAGAAAGACACTCAAATGAATTGAAAAAGACAAAATATGATATATTTTGGTTGGTCACATGGGAAACGCACACTTGAGTGGGAGACAGTGCGTTGCAGAGCACTTTCCCTAAGCCAACAATGATATGTATATCATTGTGTCAATACCAACAGTGTGTTGGTGCTAGACGACTATTTGAAAAGCAATCAAACACACTACTTTTGCTAAAACACATTCAAATGACTGAAAATAAGCAGGTAAAGTCTACCAGATGTTGATGGAAAAGGAAAAAACCACTAGGGATGATCTGTCAATCCCCAGTATGGTCGCGAATTTGTTTTAAAAAAAATAAAACCTACAACTAAGTATGCTTTCCCTAAGTGTGGTGGTGCACTTAGAACAATAGAAAGAAAGATATCTGACCTTTTCCTTAAAATTAATAGATAAAGGGAGGAAAACCTACTTGTAATCTATTCGCTTTTCCTCGCCTCCCTTCGTCGCTTCCATCGCTCTCAATCTAACTGAACTTGCTTGATTGATACCTTCAATGGAAAAAAAAAGACAGAAAACAACATAAAGGCAATATGATATATTCAAGTTAAACAAATTGAATCGATTAAATTCATAAATACACATATAATATCATTGACACATGCATTAGGAAAGGAGAAAATGTCTTTATTATGAAGTAGAAGGAAGAGTACAACCAGTTGATCGATTCGATGTCACTCATCAATATTTAGTCCCATCCTCATCACATCTAGTATCAACAATCCAGCAACATCACAGTACATGTACGATACCTCCAACATTTGTGATCTCACTAGAATAACTCTACTTAACATAAATTCTTGGTCTCTTGTGCACTATGATAAGTGCTATATTTATAAGTAGATGAATGTAGTTTTACATAAATGAATCATTGAATAGCTTTCATATAAAATGATGAAGAGGTTTCCTTGTTCACGGGAATAGGAGGATAAGAGGTTTAATGGCTTCATGGTGCCCATATTCGCAGCTATCAGATGAGGTGAAAGTTGGAACAAATTCTAGAAGCCACTAGAGGTTCGGAATATTCCTGGAATGCAATAAAAAATTCACTCCCAGTCGACCAACACACCTTAAAGTGGGCCTAGATCAGCTGTAATGTATCCTTGCATGGGATTAGATGCTCTGAAAAGTGGTTACTGTAGTCTAGGGGTGTGTTGATGGCTCAATGGGGCACTTCAACTGGAATCTAAGTAGTGAAACTTTCATGAAGGAAAAACACCATTGGAATGACTTTTTTATGGCATGTAGCAACTCCCAGTCAAGAGATCATAGAATTCGTAGTGTTGTGTGGCAGCAATACACTATTGCTGCAACAATTTTCATCGCAGATTGAAGTGGTAAAGATGTACAACGACAACCCTGATTCAATAAACATCAGAAATACAAATATTCGTGCAGCCTATGAGCCTTACTATTTGCATAAAAGGTCACAGTTTATCTGCTACACGGAATTGACAACAATTCATGTTTGTAATATAGATGGTGAGATTTTGGTGACACTGAAAGACCACCCACTTTTAGACAACCTAGCTTTGAGGTATGCCAGCTTTTTCGGGCATTCATATATTTCTAATTCACAGGATGTTCTCATTTCTGTTTGCACCCGGCTCCCACCATCAAGAAAGCGATGGATAAACAGTGTTAATGTTAGCCGCATTATTACAGGGGAGTGCTTGGCAAAGATCAGTTCAGAAGATCCAAATTCTTCTAAAATCAGAAAGGCTGTTTTCGAAGATGCAGTGAATGTAGAATTTGAAATGGCCACTGTTCTCTAAGCCAGCTAATAAACTAGAATAATTATGACATATGAAAATAATGAAAGACAATAAAAAACAACACAGATTAGATCAGTGATCAACTTGTAAATCTCACATTGAATCTGGTATGTAAATACATTCTTATATAATAAACCTATTACCAATTCTATGATTTATCAACCACTAATTATTCATTCTGACCACTACCAATGATTCTGACCACTGACTATCCTAATAATTTTTTGCACTAATTTTAATAACAGAGAATCAAAAAATCTGCTGACTAATGTCAGCAATTACATGGAAATTTAAGCATTATTCTCAACACTCCCCCTTAATGCTTAATGAGGGCTTACTAGCTTATCTCTTAGTGTCAAAAATTGATCTTTTGCAACTACTTTGGTGAAGATATCTGCTAGCTGATGCTTAGTATTTATGTGCTTTAACTCAACATCATTCTTCTGCACCAAATCCCGAATGAAGTGATATTTCATATCAAAATGTTTTGTCCTGCTGTGATGAATTGGATTCTTTGCTAACTTGATGGCACTTACATTATCACAACAAATGACTGTAGGCTGAATTTGCTTCTCTCCAATTTCTTGTCTTGCTACTGGTGCAAATGTCTCTTCATAATCAATTCCATATTTTTGTGTGAATCCTTTGGCAACTAATCTTTCCTTGTGTCTTTCAACACTCCCATCACTGTTAAATTTGGTCTTGTAGACCCATTTGGTGCCAATATTTTTCTTGTCATGCGGAAGCTCTGTCAATTTCCAAGTGTCATTCCTGTGAATGGAATCTATCTCTTCTTGCATAGCTTGCACCCAAACCTCATTAGTACATGCATCTTCAAAACATGATGGTTCAAAATCAGCCTTGGCTAATAAAGAAAAATTCACTGTCTCACCTATTGGGTTTTCATCATGTGATTGATTTGCAGTGCTATGATATATGTCACTCAATCTCCTTACCTTCCTTCTAGAACTTGGAGAAGAAGTTGGACTTGAACTTGATGCTGATGAAATTGATGAAGGACTGCTTGGTGGAGTTAAACTACTAGATACAGAAGCATTATTTGGCTGCTCAATATCAACAATTATATTATCATTCAAAACAGATTTTGTCTTCTCAACATGGCCTTTTTGATGACCATAAACTCCCCCTTCATCAAAAATTACATCTCTTGATATAATAAGATTTTTAGTGAGGGGATTATACAATTTATAAGCCTTGCTTGTCTCACTATACCCAATGAAAATGCATAACTCACTCTTTGCATCTAACTTTTTACTATTTTGATCGGGTACATGCACATAAGCCAAACAACCAAAAACTTTGAAATGATTAACATTAGGATTTTTTTTATATCAAGCTTCATAAGGAGTCATATTCTCTAGTGCACTAGTGGGGCTACGATTGAGGATGTACACTGCTGTAGCAACTGCATCTCCCCAATAAGAATTGCTCAATCCCTTAGTTTGTAACATGCACCTTGCCATTTCAACCACAGTGTGATTCTTCCGTTCAGCTACGCCATTCTGTTGGGGTGTGTATGCTGTAGTATGTTGCCTCCTGATGCCATTCATATCATAATAACTCTCGAAATCTTTTGAGCAGAATTCTCCTCCACGGTCAGTCCGCAAACATTTGATCTTGGACCCTTTCTCATTTTCTACAAGTTCCTTGAACTTTTTGAATATATCCAAGGCTTCACTTTTGGCCTTCAAAAAATATACCCAACAATTTCGTGAGTAATCATCAATAAAAGTGATGAAATATGATGACTTACCCAAACTATTAGTCTGCATAGGACCACATATGTCTGAATGAACAAGCTGAAGTGGATGATGAGCCCTCCATGCACTTCCCTTTGTGAACCTTTCCCTTGCATGCTTTCCTTTAGCACATCCTTCACAAACCTCCTTATGCTCCTCTACCTTGGGAAAACCAGAAACTAATGCATTTGATGTTAGAAGCTTCAAACTGTGAAAATTTAAATGCCCATACCTGAGATGCCATAGCCAACTTGAATCCTGATAAGCCATATTTGTAAGGGTGTTGCTATGTTCATCAAAACTTAAGGGAAACATCCTATTTCTTGTCATAGGCACCACAGTGATCACCCTATTTCCCTTATTCTTATCATAGATAATACATGTCTTATTTTCAAAGACTACTTTATAATTTTTCTCACATAGCTGCCCAACACTTAACAAATTGTGCTTCAATTGTGGAGTATAGTAAATATCATGAATACTCTTTATACCTTCTTTTTTCTGGATCTCCATAGCTCCTTTGGTAGCAACCTCCAAAGATTTATCATCACCAAGCTTGACCTTAGATTTAAAACTTCCATCCTTGGCTGAAAACAATTTCTCATTCCCTGTCATATGGTTAGAGCATCCAGAATCTATGTACCAAACATCTTTACTAGTATTTTCACCTTTGGCATAAGATAAAAATAAGTGATCTGGAGGATACTCATTACTTTCCTGAGCATAGTTAGCATTTTTACCTACTTTCAATATGCATTCTCTTTCAAAGTGCCCATATCTATTACAATAGTAACATTGAACATTTCTCTTATCAAATCTACCTCTTCCTCTGAAACTACCTCTGCCTCTATCTCTAGAAAATTTTTGGCTTTGCCATTTACCTCGATCTTCATTGATTTTGGCACTACTGCTACTTGCATCTTCATTATGTGTAATTTGTAATTTAGAGGAAAAAGCTTTCTCAACAACTTCAAAAGTTTCATTCAATCTTTCTTCATGAGACATGAGAGATCCAACCAATTGATCAAACTTTAATTGTGTCAAATCCTTGCTTTCTTCTAATATTATGGCAACATTATTCCATCTAGGTGTTAAAGATCTTAATACTTTTTTTATTAAAACTTCATTACTTACAGATTCCCCCAAGTGTAGCCAAATTATTGACCACATCTTTGACTCTCACACAATAGTCACTTATACTTTCAGCTTCTTGCATCTTCAGATTCTCGAACTCTCTCTTCAATGTCTGAAGCTTGACCACCTTAACTTGATCACTACCTTGGTAAGCTTCTTGAAGAGTCTTCCAGGCATCTTTGGCAGTTGTTGCTCCTGATATACGTGGAAATAAACTCTTATCAAGAGCTATCTGAATGTGAAACAATGCTTGAGCATTCTTCTTCCTTGCTTCCTTTCTTGTTGTTTTTTCATTGGCTGTAAGGGCATTCCAATCTGCTGGCTCATCATAACCTAATTCAACAATCTCCCACAAATATTTTCCAATCAAAAAGGTCAGCATCTTAATTCACCGATAATCATAATCATTCCCATCAAATTATGGAACAGGCATGTTAGAATTCGACATTTTTAACTTTCGCGAAATTCCAACAATTAAAAATTTAACCCAAAACAATTTTACCTGCTCTGATACCAATTGTAGAATTTGAAATGGCCACTGTTCTCTAAGCCAGCTAATAAACTAGAATAATTATGACATATGAAAATAATGAAAGACAATAAAAAACAACACAGATCAGATCAGCGATCAACTTGTAAATCTCACATTGAATCTGGTATGTAAATACATTCTTATATAATAAACCTATTACCAATTCTATGATTTATCAACTACTAATTATTAATTCTGACCACTGCCAATGATTCTGACCACCGACTATCCTAATAATTTTCTGCACTAATTTTAATAACAGAGAATCAAAAAATCTGTTGACTAATGTCAGCAATTACATGGAAATTTAAGCATTATTCTAAACAGTGAATGCATTTGGATACGATGAAAGGACTCACCATATTTTTACTAGAAATGAAAGAGGACTTTGTGGCGTTTGGTCCAACAAATTCCACAATGATGCAGCAGACGTGAACAGCTACTTAGAGAACGAACCAGAAGATTAGGCACAATTTTCATCAAACTATTGTTTTATATTTCCTCTTTATGTTTGGACTTTCTTTGTCCAAGTTTGATTTGTGATTTTCGCTCAATTTGAATGCCACTTTAATGTGCTGGGTGTCACTTGAATGTGTTGGAACCTATGTTGGAACCATTTATATATTCAGAAAATGTTTTTAATCACTTAACCAAATATTATTTTAGCAAACCGATTCATGGATATGATTTCTCATTAACCACACTCTTCATCTTTTTTCTATTTACTTCAAATATAAATAGTACTTCTTATATGTTATATTTGAGTTTTTTTTTAAGTAAAACTTTATTATGTTAGATTATTCTTTTTTTTGCAAAACCTTAAATTTAATGATTGAATTTTATTTCTCATCTAGTTTAATATGAACTACACTGGTTTATTAGAAAAATCTAGTACAATATGAATTTCACTGGTTTAATAAAAAAACCTTAAACTTCTTAAAAGAGTAATTTATATATATTATATTATGATCTAGGATAAGTTATTTTCTTATATTTTACGGTTTATTTTCCAATTTCAACTCTTGAGAGATTCTCATTTTCCTTTATATATTTTTATCATGGGTTATTTCATAAATGTGAAATTCAATTAGAACATACAAATTAGGTTTACAAAATTATCTTCTTTTTTAAGATAAAATTATTGTGTAATTACTATATTATTATTATTAATGTATGATTGTTATTTAGTTTTCAAAATGTGGTTGTTTACAATGTCACAAATCTCAAGGAGAATCTCTTAATTTTTTTCAAAAATTAGAATGTCGGAGTGTTTGAATTGTTTTTTTTTTAATGGTGGAAATGGATTCAACACCATCAGGAACCCCTAGGGCTCCCAACATACTAAAGTTTGATAGCTATAACTTAGATTTTTAGAAATTTATTCATTATTTTGTCATAATCTTGCAAGAATTTCCATTATTTTCCAGGCTAATTTGTGGGCGCTTTAGACCAAGGTTTTGAAATTACATGTCTCACTTAATTTTTATATAAGATAGTGTTTCTTGTGTTTGTTTGGAATGAGAGGATTATGATTTTTCATTCATTTCATAGTATTCATTTTTTAATCTTTATTTTATTTATGCTAATTTTAGCCTATATTATATTTGTTGAGATTCAACAAGATGATGAGCTTAGTGAAAATTAAGCACCTTCATTAAGTGGGGCTCGCAGGCTATTTTTAGGTGTATGTCTATTTTTAGATATGGTGAGCATATTCTATAAGTTGTAGGATGTTATTTGTAGATGGTTGATCCGATGTGAAAAATAGATGAAATTTTATTTTTAGAATATTGGGCGAAGTCTATTTATAGATCGTCAATCTAAAAACATGTGCTTGTTGATTATTATTAGCCCTTAATAATAATCCAATAATAAATATCAACTTATTCTCTTGGAGCACTTTATTTCAGTGAACAGATTTGGAAAATTAGTGGGCTGAAGGAATTACGCAATTCCTAGGGTTATTGGTGACTGATGCATGGAGGATTTAGTTAGAACTGAAGTTGAAAAGTTATGACAGAGTTGGAAGAGTAGTCGTGGGAGTTGTTATTTAGTTTAACTCAATTAAGTGAGTTAAACTCAATTGAGTTATTTGTATTTAGTCTAATTAGAAGATACACTAGTGAGAGTTTAGTGAATTAATTATTTAATTAATTCATAACTAGAGACGCACTTGCAATGGAACAAATACAATAGATAACTACTTGCATGTCAGTTCTAGTCAAGACCCAGTGGAGAGATAGGTGAAAGGGTGAGATGGACTATCTGTTGTGACTATAGTGATGCATTCAATGAATCTGACACGCATTGGAGATGCCAATGAGGATTGCGCAGTCAAGGAAAGGCCAATTCGAATTCATTCAAGGGTCTTCTTCAGCAAGGATTTTGCAGTGGAGGCAGGCTGTTAGGAGGCAAGAAATTGGTGCATAGATATGCAAATTTTTGCATGACAATGTGTAATGATTGTTGATTTTACTGATAGTCTGATGTGCTAAGCTTTGTATGAGATTATAACATTATTCCATTGATATACATAATATATGATAGTTAGGGTTTTTAGCTTTAAGCTTTCTCATTAAACAATTGTGTTTATGTGCGATTGATTTTCTTAATGAGTTTTGCAATTGGCGATTTAATTTCTGCAAAGAATTAAGAGGAAGGATTATATATTTAACATAAGATTAATTTTTTGGATCAAGAGAATTCGATAATACATCAGTATTAATAAATTTCTACATGGTATCATAGCAGTGTTAATCACTGGAGATTGCAATAGTGAAGAGGTGCTGAGCTTTGTGCTGGTGGACAATTCGAATTTGCTGCAGAAATTTCTTGGTGCGATAGTTGAATATTAATTGAAATGTCTTTCAATAGGTTGTGATTGGAGTATGCCCTTGAGGGTAGCTTGAATTACATAGTCTGGAAGGACAGGATGGACGTGGTACTTGAAGATAATGGACTGAAGGAGTTCATCGATAGCGATGTTCCTAAGCCTACTTCTAGCGATGCTGCAGTACTTGACGCATGGAAAAAGAAGGATGTCCATGGCTAAAGGTGGACCCAGACGGACTTCAAACAAACTTTAACTGTGATACATAAATCTTTATCACATCCATTTTTGATGTAGCTGACGTCATCTTCATTTCGTGCGATCGAGCGCTGATTGGTGGACTAGTGTGAGGACGTGGATTCATGGGCTCCACGGGACTGATGTGAAGACGTTTGAATTAAAAAAAATGTGCGGGTTAAGAGGTATTTGGTGGATGAAGTAAAGGAGGGATTGCGTGAATTCAAAAACACGATTTTACACAGAGAACAAGCTACGACCTTTGTGAAAAAAAATTGATTTGCAGAGATATTAAACCATGAGATAAATGCACGGTAGTGTGCAAGTCTAAAAAAAAAATCTGTTGTCGCTGTTGCATCCTTCTCCCATCAAGAACTAGACTTCCTTGGCCTATTTTGATATGCAGTTGGAATTAAATTTCCAATAGGTACTGGATTGAATATCACATGTCTTTGAATGGAACACACAGGTACCAATGCACGTAATGGAGTTACTATTATAGTTGGAAAATGGTTGAATGTAAAGGGTTATAATGCTTTCAATGTATGTTTTTTTAAATTTATTTATGATAAGTGGTTATCAATAGGTAAAGTAAATTTAATACTATTTTGTAAAAAAGTAATTTAAGTATGGTTTAAATATGTGATTTAAATATGTTTAGAAGTTAATGGTTTGAATTGCAGCCATTGATGAGAATGAACATTTTTCAAATCAAAAAAATTAATTAGAAAATGGATTAAAGTTTCCCATTCTAAAAAAGGAAGCTTAATGTTTATGGATGTGACAATGATACCTCGTCAAGACACTTGACCTCTAAACATCATAGACAAATCCAACACTAACAATTTACTGAGAAATGTCATTTACTTACAAATCAACAACATTATAGTCCATGGAAAGAATCAGGTATATGGTATAGAAGGATAAATTATACTTTGCCACATCGTCCCATCAACATTTACTGGTGTAATTTGTCACACATCAAATGGTATGCACACATATTTCAATTTGTACTTCAGAAAAAACATTGCCAGTGGAATCCCATACTTCTGAACAAGAGAAACATCTCTCTTTGTCCCTAAAAGCGATTCATAAGCTTCTGTTTAGAATTATGCCAATTTAGAATAAAACCATTTTACTCCTGAGATGTTGAGGAAAACTAATCATAGGGATGTGCTTATGAGATCAATACTATATAGTCCTCTATAGGATCTTATTACCAAACTCTACAAAACTTACTAAATCTATGAGGAGAAAGTGATATTTGCTCAATGACACATCTTCATTCAGATCTATCCTGCAAGAAAGATTTTTCAAAAAAAAATACCAAATAATGCACACAAATACAAATGTGAATATAGGAGATATTGAAAGCAAGTGTGATATGCGCACAAGTAAATTCATCATCATTCACAAACAAATCAAAAGTGAGATCGAAAACATGCTGTCTAGATCAACGTTGTCAATTTTGACCATCAAGACTTGTGTTGGTCTCTCTTCCAGGAGCTATGCATACCAACATTTCTTTTCAATGAGATGCCCATTCTTTGAAGGGATCGACCAACATAAAATTTGGGCTCCCCCTTAAAATTTTACTATACTATAAGCTTGTGCAATGGTCATTCCACACATTAGTTATAAACACAAACCCAAAAATTTCAAATGGAGAGACAAACCTGCTTCAATGCCAAAATAAACTACAAAGAAAAGTGCACAACATAATCAATCAAAAAATCCTTCATCATTTGCATATTTTTAGTTTGATGCTATGTCATCTAATAATTTATGCAATAATATGTTACAACAAACCTCCATGCACTACTTCGACATGACTTAATGGAAGTCAACCACCAGATGCTCATGCTTTTGCAACTCAACGACTCTATGAGGATAACAGAGTAAATATTTTCTTTTAGTAGGCTTGGAGTTACGTTGCTATCATTCTATATGCACTACTTGTTGGAAAGATATAGAGAATAAAAAAAATTATCACTCAAACATGCCTTTTGGTCTATGTCTCAATTAGGCTCACAATGACTCAAAAATTTTACAATTTTTCATTTTCTTTTTCTCTATTTCCAAATTCTATATCCTCGAAATTACTTCCTTCTCTATTGCACTTTCTTGCTATAGGTTTTCTTCACTTGTTGCTACTGCAATTTTTTTTTGAGTTGTTTTGAATTTGTGTTGAAAAACAATATGATCTTGTCTTCACCTTCCTTTTCAAATATTAATTTATCCATGTACTGTGGCCACAACATTATATCTTCAACGAGTTTTCTTTGCTGCTTCTTGCACTTCATATTCTTGACTTTCTTTCTGCCATATTTCTTTATAGCAAAATCTTATCACTTCACGTTCATTATCAAGTACTGTTGCTTTCTTCTTGTAATCTGCAGCCTCAAAATCATTATTCACCATTTCATTCAATTCTTTTATTCCAACTCATGCTTTACGACTCACATCAATTTGTTCAATTGGCTTCTAAATCCATTCTTCAATGAACTTCAAATCTGCATCAAATTTATTAACAAACTTTTTTCAACTAGTGCTCCCATGCTATTTTGAGTACTTGCATATTAAAAAAAAATGTTAAAAAATCTTTATTATGCTCTTCATTGAGAGCTTCCTGCTCTACCTCTTCCTTCTCTGCCTTCTTTTCCACAATTTTACAAACCTCTGTTGTTGCAAACATGTTGTCTTCTACTGTTATGTTGTTAGTGGATATTCTCATAAAAAACCCTTCAATCACTTTATCCTCTTTTTGATCATTAATTGGTGCTACATCATGTATTGTTTCATGAGCAGTTCTAACTGCTTCATATCTTGTTGCTACAAAGACAACTTCAACCTTCAATGCTTCATCAAACATGGAGCTTACCATAATATCATAATCAATCCTTGTTTCAAAAAATAAACCACCTATCATCAACATATTGTTCATCCACCCTATGGTGAGATATATGAGCATGCATGTGCTCATTATGAGTTTCATTGAGAATTTCAGCTTTACCAAATTCATCTGTGTCTATATTCAACAATGCATATCTAACTTTGCAATCATCATCCACATGTGTGTTTCATCACACATGTGGATGATGATTCACCATTTTCCGCACCATCCATGTTATAGTGGAGTGCTTCAGCACTGATATGCTCTTTCTCTGTTACACATACACGGGCTTCAACTTCTCTCTTTGCAATCTCTGTTGCATCTTGTTCATCCATATGCATGCTTGAATAATGGGTTTCACCATCATCAATATCATAGTGGAGTGCTTCATAAACTCCATTCATTCAACCAATTAAACTACCAATAAAAACTAATAAATATAAAATATATGTTTCCATAAACTCCATTCATTAATTGTAAGGACATAAAAGATTACATAGCTTACATAGGACCAATATTATTTGGAAAGCCAAAATTCTTAGGAAAAGGATCAACATAGAACTAATTCTCATCCACTCGAAAATGGCAAAAGAAATGTGTTTGGAAAGAGTATCTATTTTTTGTGCTTTTCTAAACAAAAAATCATTTTATTTTAAAATTATTTTAAGACTCCAGAGGGAAAAGGCCAAATATAAGACAAAGATGGAAAAACAATATGATAAACTAATTTTAGCCCATAAAAATGAAAATAATTTCATTTCATTTGATTTCATTGTGACACATTTTTTTAGATTTAAAAACTCAACTTTCAATAAACTCCAGCCACAGAAAAGATGTAAATGTATCATTTGAAAAAACAATAAAAACACAAACCATCTAACTCCTGAAAGGCCAAATACAAGAGAAATGGAAAAACAATCTGATAATCTAATTTTAGCCCGTGAGAGTTGTTTCATTGTGACATATTTTTTAGATTTAAAAACTTAGCTTTCCATAAACGCCAGTCACACAAAAAATGTAAATCATTTGAAAAAACAATAAAAACATAAACCGTCTAGCTCCTGAGTTCTCCTGCATCCTTGTAGAATTCGTTGGACCAAACGCCACAAAGTCCGCCATCATTTCCCGTGAAAATCTGGTGAGTGCTTTCATCGTATCCAAATGCCCGGACTGCATCATTCAAAACTCCCTTTCTGATTTTAGAACAATTTGGATCCTCCGAACTGATCTTTGCCAAGCATTTCCCTGTAACAATGCTGCTAACATTCACACTGTATATCCATCGCTCTCCCGCTGGTGAGCGCCGGCGGCAAAGAGAAATGATAATATCCTGTGAATTAGAAATGTATGAATGGCTGAAAATGTTTGCATAATCCAACACTGGCCATTCTGCAAGTGGGTGATCTTCAAGTGTCACTAAAATCTCACCTTGAAGATTACAAACGTGAATTTTTCCGGATGCTGTGCAGCAGATAAATTGGGATCTTTTATATAAATAGTAGGGTTCACAGACAGCACTAATATTTGTATTTCTGATGTTTATTGAAACAGGGTTTTCACCGCAGATCTCTACCACTTCAATCTGCGACAAATGTTGTTGCACAAGTATTGTATTGCTGCCACACATCACGACGAACTGTATGATCCCTCCAGTAGTAGGCCGAGGGAGAAATATTTCTTTTTGCAGTATTCCATTAAGTTTGGAATAAATTTTCAATTCAACACCAACCCTTCCATTACTTTTAGTGTAAGAAATTTTCTCATATATCATCATGTCCATATTTCCCGGACTTTTACTTTTCAGATTTGAACAAATACGTATGCTACCTGGTCTAACATCTGTGAAACCTAAATTTGTTATTGCAAACAACATTGTGTACTCTTTTAATTCACAACACTTGAATGTATGGTCACTGTAATCGTGAATGATGGCCCTGCAATTTGGAATATCAAAACTCCAATCTTTTATGCGGGACGCTTCAGGAAAAAGCCTCGTGGTCTTTAGAGTTTCTCCTTCTTGTATAGATCCAATGTCGAGACTTATTATCTCAACTACGTCACATTGCCAATTCTTACGATACACCATATGCGCTATTAGAAATGAATTATTGTGTTTGTTGTAACACACACTTTTGACAAACCCATTCACACGGTGGGCACTGATGCTTCTGTTGGTGTTACAGTGAACAGGTGAAATTTGATGATCTTCGTGTCTTCTGAATAGCAGCAGATCCTTATAGGAATGGACAACAAGTATTATGTCAGCCCCAGCCACCATAAACTGAACACTACCCATGTCTACATGTTCAAAGCTCTGTACATGATAATCTCTATAAATATGTGGGAGCTTCGTGGTATTGCCCAACTCTCGCATACGCAGAACATCAGAGAGATTTGTGAGTACCTCTGATGAAACTTTCCCTGAATTCGTAGAAATTTTTGGTGGCGGAATTGAAATAAAATTTCCTTCGAATTCTTCTTCCCTTGGCCTCTTCTGGTTCTGCAAACGAGCTGCCATGTTTCGCTATCAAGTCTCTTAATGAAGAACAATTTTCCAGCCAAAATTATAACTAAATCCCTCCAATGCTGTTCGTAAAGTTTCTTTCGATCGTGAAATGAGATGTTTCCATTAAGCAATTGATAGATGATGACATCCAATATCTTATAAATAGACATCGATTCCGTTCTGCCCCATTGTCGTGGGCAATAACTGTAGTGTCGACCCAAAATCTTTACGGTCAACTTATTTAAAATTAGTGATATCAAAAGTGTAGTGTGTCCACCAAAAAACTTAGCGGTCAACTTATTTAAAATTAGTGATATCAATAAGCATAATATATAATTTGTGATTAGAAACATTCGATTCATCTAATTCCGTAGGGATCAAATCAAATTTTTAGTAGTGGAAATTCGCTTTCAAATTCTACACTCAAACAAAAGGGGTTTGTAATTGTTTATTTATAATTTTTTAATTTGTTTTATTACTTCACATTATTTAAATATTTTGTATAGCTATTTAAATATTTTCATTTTTAGATTTTATTTATTTTTTAATTTTATTTTCGTTGACATGAGAAAATTCAACTTTCACATAAACACCCTTAGACATCATACTCCATTGTCGGCCTAATAAAATTAGTTATATTAATTAATGTAAATTATGAAGAACAAATTTGATAATCTTAATGTTTAATTTATGGCAAGTTAATAAAAAAATAAAGCTAACTTTGCCTATAAAACACTTTTGATAATAATAATGTTGAACTTATATAGTAATTTAATAAATAAAGAAAGATGCTTTTGCCTATAAAGCCAAAACTTGTAGGTCAAAGTGAGTGTGGTGTGGTGGGATTATTCTAAAACTTTTTATGATTTTTTTTTTTTTTTTTTGGTTGAAGGTAATGAATTTATTATGTATTTAACAAAGTTTACATGAATTTTTTTTAATGTATTTTTACTGGAAACCATTATCAAACTATTATTACTCCTAATTCAAATGCTAATATAAATCTAAACACATACTAATTGTTTATGAGTCTTATCAACAAAAATTGTTAAAGTAACACATGATGGAATAATGCAATTGTATTCTATTGTGTTCCTATCCCTAGAATGTGCATGCCTTTTGGTGAAAAAAAAAATCCCTGATGTATATCTTTTCCCTTCGAGTGAGGATGTTAATGGCATTAGGTTAAATTTTTAATAATTAGCTAGGGGTACCTGGATCCTTAACATGGTAAAAGGCGGAAATTTATTTCTTGGCCATGCAATATTATTTTATATATCAAAGTTCAAAATCAATACCTTGAACCACTATACCCTTTTCTAGCTTCCTTAGCAACCTTTTGTTTCTTTAGCTTTTCTTTTTTGACTTCTTTTTCTTATTTTATTTTGAGAGCAACTTTTCTCTCTTCCAAACTCATGATCTCTTATGTGTCTTATTCTGAGAACTCTTCTCCATTTGAATGTTTGTAATATCCCGTTTCGGCGATATCTCTAAAACACGACAAAATCCAACCAGAGATTGACTGGGAGGGCATTTACTGGATATGTCACCTCTAAAAGAGGACGAGATCCGGAGGCTACCTGGCCCTTTCTAGAATCTGTCTAAGAGTGAAAGATAAACACACCAAGTGGCATAGAAATATAGCACTCAAACACAATAATAGAAATAGAAAGAGAATACAGCAACTATGGCAACCACGACAACTACGGCAACTCAACCAGAAAACATATAGAGAAAATACTGAGCCATTTTATTAATCTAAGAAATGAAATGAAGTACAAGAGGCGATATTGTGCAAGACAAGTGAGAGAACACTCTCAGAAAAGACAGGAAATGGTTGCTCTAAGAACCGCATCCCAGCTGCTGGAAAAATGTCGTATAGCTGCTACTGCTGGAAGCGACTGAAGATTAGGGGCTGATCCCCTTGCCAGAATGAGATGAAAATAAGCAAACCTCCTCTCCTCAATAACCCCGACAAGATCCACAAACCATTCCAAGAATGGTCGACCCCAGAAACCACCGGCTTGCTTCCCCCGGTGAATTGCGCTAGCCTACGGGTACGTATGGGTGGGCTGGATAGAAACAACTAAAATACTACCGGAAAACCGCCAAAAACCTTCGACGGGAAAATGCGAAGCTCTCTTGCTCGAATCTGACGAAATCACTGCCGGAAACCCTAATCCGAAGCTCCTCCTGATTGTCTCTCCAGGTATTGCGCGATCCTCTCTAAGCTCTGGCCCTGCTGCAACAAACCCAAACAATGAAACGAATTACAAAAAATGTTTGAAAAAACAAACCTTGCTGAGTAGGCACTCGAAATCCCCCGGGGCTAAGGGTGAGATATTCGCATAGAGACACTCGGTGCACTAACTAGTGCTGAGATAGGCTAAACAGCCAGCATGATAAAGAAGACCAAAGTCTCACTCCAAAATCAACAACTCCCGAATGATCCAAATGAGGAGGCTCCTCCATCTTTTATAGTATTGGTTTCCCTCGAAAACCCGTTGTAACTTCACTCTCCTCCACATCCTCATCCTTATACGTAGAAGCTTCTAGAGTGCATGTAGGCCCCCTCCTCTACGTGGTGTGTGGCCCCCCTTGACCCCCCTTGAGTCACAACGTTGTGATACTAAGCAGATTTTATTCTACTAAAGTGAGTTAGACCCTCTTTACTCACTTTTTTTTTTATTTATCTACAAACCATATACAGAAAAACTATACAAAGTCAAATATTCCAATTAGTTGTCGCTAATTAGGAATATTACAATCCCCCCCGGAAAAATGTTGCTTGCCCTCAAGCAACTGAAGTGATGGATGCTGCAGAATTTTCTCGCTCTCCCAAGTGACATCCTCATCCGGCAAATTCTTCCACCTCACCAAGAATTCCCAGACCGTCCTGCTCCGTAACCGCCTCTCCCTGGTATCAATAATGGCCTCCAGATGCAACACCAAGTGCCCCTCATCATCTGTAGGCAGTAGCTCCTCCGTCACTGTCACCTGCTGTCCCAATGCCTTCTTCAGGCATGATACATGGAAAATTTTGTGGATCTTGCTGCCTTGGGGCAGCTCCAACTCGTATGCAACCTACCCAATCCTGCGTATCACCCTGTATGGCCTATAGAAAAGCAGCTTGAGCTTCTCAGCTCCCTTCTGCTTCAGCGATGACTGTCGGTATGGCTGAAAGCGTAGGTAGACCAAGTCCCCTACCTCAAACTGTCACTCCACCCGACCTCTGTCAGCATACAGCTTCTGCTGGTTCTATGTTGTAGCCATGTTATCCTTGAGAGCTCGAAGGATATCCTAACTCTCTTGGATCCACATCTTGGCTCTAGGAGCCTTACTCGCACCGAACATCACATCAGCAAATGATAAAGGATGGTACCCATACAAAGCGTAAAATGGTGACATCCCAATAGACATGTGATGTGTTGAGTTGTAGCAGTACTCCCCCAAATGCAACCATCTCAACCATGCTCGCTGCTGCCCACTGACATAGTTACGCAACTAGCCCTCCAGCAACTTTTTAACTATCTCCATCTGTCCATCCGTCTATGGGTGGTAACTGGTACTCGGTGTCAACTCTATCCCCACTAGCCAGAAAAGCTCCTGCCAAAATCCGCCTATGAAGCGGTGTTCCCTGTCACTGATGATGGTCTTGGGAAGACCATGCAACCTGAAAATCTCCCGGAAGAACAGCTCGGCCACCTTTGCTGCTATGTAATGCGTGGATATGGAGAAAAAGTGCGCATGCTTTGTCAGCCGATCAGTGACGACAAAGATACAATCCTTGCCCTACACCGCGGGCAACCCTGTGATGAAATCCATCGATACGCTCTCCCACTTCCCCTCCAAAATGGGAAGAGGCTGCAATAACCCTGCGGGATGGCTCATCTCACCCTTGTTCCTCTGACAAACATCGAACTCCGTGATGTGCTGGAGTACGTCCTCCTTGAGGCCCCTCCATGAGAACCTCTCTCTAATGGCCCTATAGGTTTTGGTAAACCCTTGATGGCCTCCCAATGGAGAATCATGTGATGCCCTGAGTATCTTCTTCTTAAGCTGAGATCCCTCAGTCAAGAAGATCCTGTCCCTGTAATAGATGATCTCATCAACCACCCTATACCGGTCATCCACCACCTGCCCCTCCAACACCTCACATGCAAACCTGTCCTTGGAGTACTCAACTAAAAGTCGAGCTCTCCAATCTGCGTCCAAGCTCATAAAAGATAACGTGGCTGGTCTACGTGAAAGGGCATCTGCTACCACGTTATGCTTACCCTTGACATACTCAATGTCAAAGTCATATGCTTGGATCTTACTGATCCACTTCTGCTACCTCTCTTGTAGCTGCTTCTTCTCCAAAAAGAACCTACGGTTGTTGTGGTGAGTCCTCACCCTGAATTTGTTTCCTACCAAATATTGCCAGAATTTGGCCAATTCATGCATGATGGCCAACATCTCCTTGTCGTAAATAGGATACAACCTCTCGTGCGGAATGAGTTTCCGGCTTTGAAAAGCTATAGGGTGTCCCCCCTGCATCAATACTGCATCGATCCCCTCTCCCGACACATCACACTCCAAGACGAATGGTTGCGTAAAATCCGGAAACACAAGCACTGGGTAGCTACTCATCACCTCCTTAAGCCTATCAAAGGTTTTCCGCGTTGTATCTGTCCAACTGAATGCCCCTTTCTTCGTCAAATATGTAAGGGGTGCAGCAAGCTGTGAGAACCCTTTGACGAACTTCTTGTAATAGGCACATATCCCAATGAACCCTCGAAGTTCCGTCACATTCTTCAGCTCCGGCCAATCTCTGATGGCTCTAATATTCTCCTCGTGGACCCTCACTGCATCCACTCCAATGATGTGACCCAAATACAGCATCTCTGTCATCCCAAACTCACACTTGGAGAGCTTAGCATAGAACTGTTGCTCTTCCAAAATGTGTAGTACTGCCTCTATATGCTGGAGATGCTCCTCCCACGTCCTGCTATGTATGAGTATGTCATCAAAGAAAACCAATACAAACTTCGTCAGATGATTGTGGAAGATATGGTTCATGCAAGACTGAAAGGTGGCTGGTGCATTGGTCAACCCAAAAGCCATAACCAAAAACTCAAAGTGCCCATAATGACACCTAAAGGCGGTCTTGGGAATGTCTTGTTCCCTCACGTGAATCTAGTGGTACCCTGATCTCAAATCAATCTTTGAGAAGAACTTAGCTCCTCTCAGATCATCCATCAGCTCATCGATCCTGGGTATAGGGTACCTATTCTTCAAATTCTTCTTGTTCAAGGCCCTGTAGTCAATGCACATCCTCAAAGTGCCGTCCTTCTTCTTCACCAGCACTATAGAAGAAGAAAATGGACTCGTGCTCATTCTGATGTGTCAAAGAGCCAACAACTCCTGGATGGCCCGCTCAATCTCATCACGATAGGATTTGGGATGCCTATAGGGTGTAGGGATCACCACCTAGATACCCTGCTCCAGCTCGATGGTATGCTCAAACCCTCTATTTGGTGGCCGACCTAGTGGTATAGCCCCAAACACTACCTCATGCCTGTCAAGGATGGCCTGTATGTCTGGATGAACTGCTCGACCAGTGGTCTCTGCCTCTGATGCCCGTAACTCAACCGGCCACTCTATGTTACCCTTCCAGAAGTCTGCCTCCATCCGATGTGCCGACACTGTCTGAGGTGGGTAAGTATGCATCCCGCGGATCTTCAAATGCTTCCCCGTCTTCTTGTCATCCCACTCGATCTCTAAGGCCTTCTAATCCGTGGTGACCTTCCCCAGCATAGTCAGCGACTAAACACCCAGTACCACATTGGTATCTGGCATGTTGACCACGAAAAAGTGATCAGTCACGGTGTAAGTACCCATCGTCACTGCTAACTCTGGAACATACTGGGCACACTACATCGTCTGGGCTCTTGGGACCAAGATTGAAAATATGTCAAAACTCTCGGTCGGTATACCCCACCGCTCAACCATCTGCACATCAATAAAGTTGTGGGTCGCCCCACTGTCAACCAAGACTGATACTCGCTGGCGAAGTACTGTCCCACGTACGTGCAACGTCAAATACTTAGGAACTCCTCGCAAGGCTGCAAGGGCCCCTCCTGTAGGTGCAAAGGCTGCACCTCCCATCCTTGGAGGTGGAAGTGGAAACTGATCCTGGGCAATCTGACTATCTCCTGCCTCCTCATCATCCTCCTCATCCTCTTCCCCACTATCATCAGAGAAGACCTCAATGAAGTGTATTTTTCCAGCAGCACACCTATGCCCTAGTGCCCACGACTCCTAACAAGTGAAGCATAGACGCTTCTTCCTCAACTCCCTCCTGGCCTCATCATCGACCTGTGCCCGTCTTGGATTCCCCTTTGGAGGAGGAACCTTCACATCCTTCCCCTTGGGCTGGGCACCCTGTCTCTGGGGGTAAGGTGTCCGTGTCCTAGGAAATGCATCCTGCAAGTCTCTAGTCCTGCGGATAGCATCCTCGAGTGTATCTAGTCTAGTGGATCTGACTAGACCTCGAAGTGGCTCTGCCAATACTTCTACAAACATATAGATCATCCGTGTCACTGATAGATCTGGCACCATCACCGAAACCCTCAACAAATCTGCAATATATGTCTTTGGGCTCCCTGTCTGTTTGAGCTTTGTCAGCTCAACAAAATGTTGTTCCGGATCCCTACGGTCAAAACGCTCTATCAATCTCCTCGTAAACTCAACATATGTTGTCATTGTGGAATGCCCGAGTGTGACCATCCCACGGAACCACCAGTACTGGGCCTCACCATCCAAGTGTAATGCCGCCACCTTGATGGCTTCCGTCTTCGACATCTGGTTAAGCTGGAAATAAATGTCCAGCTTATCCACCCAAGACTTTTCCGAACTGTTTTATGATCCATCAAACGTAGGCAATTGAAATCTACTAGAGGTACAGTGGGAATCTCCATCATGGTAACGTCGATGCCCTCTATGATGGTCGCGGGGTCTACTGTCCCACTAGAGCTACACAAAATATCGGAATGTGAGAGCATCCCTGAACTCCTGCCCGTAGGACTAATACTCTGCAAAACACTCATCTAAGTGTCCAAGCACTACCTCCTGTTGGGCTCCTACCCCTGTATCAGCTCCCAAGAAAGTGGGCATAGTAGAGCGGGTAGGTGCACATGACGTCGTCGGCTGAGGAGTATCACGCTGAGCAGCACCCTGCTCCGAAAAATGATGGATGTACCCAATCCTTCTCTGACCTGGAAAACCCATGGAGTCTCACGCTGCCTAGCCTCCACTGTTATGAACCTCTGGCCATCACCTCAATCTATCGAGCTAAATCCTGCACCGACTTGAGGAGTGCCTCTCCAAACTGTTTGGCCTCTTTGTCATCTTCCATCAGCTCTTCTTCTCTCAAACCTACTACAAGCTCCACTCGATTTGTGTCCATCATAGGCTCTCTCTCCTGATCTGTGTTTTCTACCTGGGCACAGTCTTCTTCTTTGTAGGTGGCCTCCAACCTGCGTTCACGATCTCTATACTTCCTGCCTCTGTACGGTCTCTTTCTTGATGTCATAGACCACAGGCTGAGCCAGAACTATGCTATGATACCACTGTAATATCCTGTTTCGGGGATATCTCTAAAACACGGCAAACTCCAACTAGAGATTAACTGGGAGGGCATTTACCGGACATGTCGCCTCTAAAAGAGAACAAGATCCACAGGCTACCTGGCCCTTTCCAGACTCTGTCTAAGGGTGAAAGATAAATACACCAAGTGGTATAGAAGTATAGCGCTCAAACAACATAATAGAAATAGAAAGAGAATACGGCAACCACGGCAACTACGGAAACTCAACCAGAAAACATATAGAGAAAATGCTGAGCCATTTTATTAATCTGAGAAATGAAATGAAGTACAAGAGGCGATCTTGCGTAAGGCAAGTGAGAGAACACTCTTAGAAAAGATAGGAAATGGCCGCTCTAAGAACCGCGTCCCAGCTGCTGGAAAAATGCCATATAGCTGCTGCTACTATTGGAAGCGACTGAAGATTAGGGGCTGATCCCCTTGCCGAAATGATACGAAAATCAGCAAACCTCCTGTCCTCAACAACCCCGACAAGATCCAGAAACCATTCCAAGAATGGCCGACCCCAAAAACCACCAGAAACTACCTCCCCAGTGAATTATGCTGGCCTCCAAGGTACAGTGCAGTGGCTGGATAGAAACAGCTAAAATACTGCCAGAAACTCCACCAAAAACCTTTGATGGGAAAAGGCTAACTCTCTGCTCGAATCTCGGCGAAATCACCTGCAGAAACCCCAATCCGAAGATCCTCCACAATGGAATGCGTCCCCTCTCCCAGTGACTGCTCAGTCTCTCTAAGCTCTAGTTCCGCAATAAACCCAAACAATGAAACGACTTAAAAAATATTGAAAAACAAACCTTTCCCGAACAGGCACTCGAATTCCCCTAGGGCTAAGGGCGAGATCTTCGCATAGAGACACCCGGTGCACTAAATAGTGCTGCAGACAGGCTAAACAACCAGCGTGCTAAAGAAGACCAAAGTCTCACTCCAAAATCAACAACTCTAGAATGATCCAAATGAGGAGACTCCTCCATATTTTATAGCATTGGTTTCCCTCCAAAACCCGTTGTAACTTCTCTCTCCTCCACATCCTCATCCTTATCTGCGTAGAAGCTTCTAGAGTGCACATAGGCCCCCTCCTCTACGTGGTGTGTGGCCCCCCCTTGAACCCCCTTGAGTCACAACGTTGTGCTACTAGGCGGATGTCTTATTCTACTAAAGTGAGTTAGACCCTCTTTACTCATTTTTTTATTTATTTACAAACGATATACGGCAAAAATATACAAAGTCGAATATTCCAATTAGCTGTCACTAATTAGGAATATTACAATGTTGGGGGTTATGAGATCCAAGCTTTTATTCCAATGCCTTGGTATCATTATAAAATTTATTTACTTTTTCTTATTCTTTTTATATATTTGAAACATATATCCAAGTGTATTTAATTCCCTTGCAATGTTCCATGCCAATTCCTCTTGGATTACATATATGGAAAATCTACTCACCAAATCTAAAAAATTGTAATTCTTCAACACCAAATTCAACATATTTGAAACTCTTAATGCAATATGCCACAATACATAAAGGGAATGTAGGCCATGGAAATTTCTTATACTTGACTAATGTATTGGATAAACTTGCAATGATTTGATAGGCTACCTCCTGCATCACTACTTTGTTTGTGATGAATATTGGAAATGCATGGAGAGGTTGTTGGCACCAAAGACCCTGATGTAAGTAACATCCCTCAGAATTAAGCAATCTACAATGTTTTGTAAAAAAATTGTAGCTCTATCATACATACATGGGGACTTTGTGCCAAAAACTATATGGTATATGGGTGAGATGAAGTAGTAAACAATCTTCTCATACATTCCCCTATATCATGTATTCCATAAAATTTTATAATATATATGTGCATGCATGTCCTAATCATTGCCTCGTTTCTAACACACTCCCTCAAATTCACTTCTCCACATAAGGAATTCAGTAAGTATGATATCATATAGAACTTTGATAGTTACCTTTTTGATGCATTCTTTTCTCTTTGGACATTATTCTAAACATATGATGCTAAGATATCTACCCAATTAAAAATAGATCCCTCTGTAGCACAAGGATGGTGTTTCAAATTTAGTTATACTGAGAGGGGGGTGAATTAATATAACATTAATTTAAAAAATATGACCATTTTTTTCCAAATAAATAAAAACTTAAAATACTAGTTGTTATAGGTAAATTTTAGCATCATCCCAAAACACAAATCAATATCCATTAGGGTCTATCATACTCTAAATTAGTTTCTACATGCCATAAATTCCATTGGTGGTTTTCCTTCATGGAAGTTTCACTACTTAGATTCCAGTTGAAGTGCCCCATTGAGCCATCAACACACCCCGAGACTGCAGTAACTACTTTGTAGAGCATCTACTCCCATGCAAGGTTGCGTTATAGGCGATCTACGCCCACTTTAAGGTGTGTTGGTCAACTGGGAGTGAATTGTTCATTGGATCCCAGGAATCTTCCGAACCTCTAGTGGCTTCTAGAAGTTGTTCCAGCTTTCACCTCATCTGATAACTTCGAATATGGACATCGTGAATCCATTAAACCTCTTATCCTCTTATTCCCATGAACAAGGAATCCTCTTCATCAATTTTTATGAAAGCCATTCAATGATTCATTTATGTAAAACTACCTTCATCTACTTATGAATAGAGCACTTATCATAGTGCACAAGAGACCAAGAATTTATGTTAAGTAGAGTTATCCTGGTGAGATTAGAGCTCTTGGAGGTATCGTGCATGTATTGTGATGTTGCTAGATTGTTGATACTAGATGTGATGATGATGGGACTAAAGCTGGATGAGTGAAATTGAATCGATCAACTGGTTGTACTCTTCCTTCTACTCCATAATAAAGACACTTGTTCCTTTCCTAATGCATGTGTCAATGATGTTATATGTGTATTTATGAATTTAATTGATTCAATTTGTTTAAATTGAACAGATCATATTGCCTTTATGTTGTTTTCTGCCTTTTGTTTTCCATTGCAGGTATCAATCAGGCGAGTTCAGTTAGATTGAGAGCGATGGAAGCGATGATGGGAGGCAAGGAAAAGAAAACATATTACAAGTAGGTTTTCCTCCCTTTATATATTAATTTTAAGGAAAAGTTAGATATATTTCTTTCTGTTGTTCTAAGTGCACCACCACACTTAGGGAAAGCATACTTAGCTGTAGGTTTGATTTTCATAAAACAAATTGGTGACCATACCGAGGATCAACGGATTGTCCCTGGTGGTTTTTTCGTTGTCCATCAACATCTGGTAGACTTTACCTACTTATTTTCAGTCATTTGAATGTGTTTTAGAAAAAGTAGTGTGTTTGATTGCTTTTTCAGAGAATCCTCTAGCACCAACGCATTGTTGGTCTTTACACAGTGATATGCATAACATTGTTGGCTTAGGGACAGTGCTCTGCAACACACTGTCTCCCATTCAGGTGTGCATTTCCCGTGCGACCAACCAAAATCTATCTTATTTTGTCTTTTGCAATTCATTTCAGTGTCTTTCTTGCTGAATTTTTGAGTGATTGATTCCCTTTAGAGACCAGTTTGCCTCTACTCTTCTTGCCTCATTTTGGATTTTTTTGATGTTTCTTTTTTTTTTCTTTATCATTGTCAAATAATTCCAAAGTTATTTTTACATTTGATTAGGTCATTATTTTTGAAAACAGGAATTGTCGTTTCAGTCTTCATTTGTCTTGAAATTTTTGAGTGATTGTTTGTGCATCAGTTTCTTTTCTGTTCATACAAACTTACAATAAATTGAAAAGAAAAACATGCATTTGCATATGGGGATTGTGAGTGCTGCATAGGAATAGTTTAGGTGAATTGCCTTTAGATGTGCTCATTGTTGATTGCATACAATATGATTGCTCTATCCCTTGTAGCTAGTTTTTCATTTTCGAAAATCAATTTGAAACGAATGCTTATCATTTTAATTGAATTCTAGGAATGTTCAATACATCTTGCAGTGAACATGAAAGAAAAACTGATAAGCAAGATCATCATAAAATTTATTTGAATTTTATTAAGGAAGCATTGTAACATTAACGATAACATTTAGAGGTTTATGCTAGAAGACGTGTTGTGACTTCATTAAACATATCATATGTCCTTAATTTCCTACGATACATTCCAAGTGTGATACCTCATTCCATGTGCCTAAGTATATCAGAGCTCATCCATATATTTTTGGGTATATCGAGTGGTGTTCCAGTACGAAAAGTATAAGGGGATGCTCTCACTTTGCGGTTTTGCATTAGAAAATGCTAATACGGATTAGGCCTCCACGTACCTTCACGTATATTTGGGAGGAAAAATTTAGGTTGCTTACCATCCATAGGTAACTGAGTCAGCTGCCTTGTACTTCTGATGCATCAAACACAACATTCAGGGATATTGCTTACATGTACATAAGTCCTATTATACTGGGGCTGTGTATTGTAGTTTGTAGTTTCTTGGTAAACCTTTTCCCTGGAATTACCCTCTCTTTTTGTATTTGTTTTTATATAAAATCAATCAGAAATCGTGGAAGAAGATAAACCCTTTTTCCGTAGTTCGCATAGGACAACGAATAAACCACTGTTACTACTAGAAACTAGACCTGGTAGACAAAGGCGCGCTTGTCCTACTCAGTCTGGTACCTTTGGAAATATTGGTGCTACATCATCTGATATACCAGAGACATTTGATCCTTTGAGTACTGAGTCTCGAGTTGTTTTGACCGATCCCATTTTATCTGCTACTGTCGAGACAAAACCCTCATAGTTACTTGAGGACACTAAAATTCAATCCATTGAAACGGTAAATCCAGAACATGAGCTTGTTCAACTAGAAGTCGATCCAGAACCCATTTTTCTTTTACCAGAACATCTTGATACTAAGTTGAACAATAAGAAGTCCTTTTGGTGCAACCTGTGATCCTCAGTCATCCATAGCCCTCGAGTCTTCCTCTTTACCTCAGAGTTTACCGCCTAAAATTTATATCAGGCCTGATAGTGAAGTACTTCCACTTGGTTTGATTTCAATAGAGTAATAAATTCAGGAAGATACAACCCCTTCAACTCCCACTCATTTTGGGTCGGGGCTTCATTTATATCCATATTTTCCTTGTTTGACCTACTCTGCTTATGTTTATCCTTTTCACTCTAAAGTTCTTCTAGATTCGTTAGAGTATTTGTTGGGTTATTTAGCCATGGAAGAGACAGCATCCCAGACTGTACCATCTGTTACAGTTGCAACAACATCTAATATTGCTTCATCTTTGATTTTTTTAATGACACCCGAGTCTCATATTTATGGTGGTCCATCCATCCCACTGGGTTACTAGGCTTTAAATGGAGCCTAATCTTGTGTCTCCTATAGTCCATGGACTTTGCCCATGTCATTGTCTGGAATTTTATCTAATTCATCTCTTACAAGTACTGAACAACGTCATCATTTATTAGCATCACCAGCTCAATATCAGGCTAGTCCATCCAATTACCATCCATATTATATAGTATATGCTAGATACCCATCATATGAAAGTCAACATGTTTAATAACTTTATACTCCATATGCTAGGGGGGCAGTGATGTTCGATCCATATGACAGTACTTCATCATTTTAGATCAAGCATATGTTGGAATGCCTGTTTTTCAATGGCATCATACTTTTCCTATTCAACCATAAACGGTTGCGTATCAATATCAACCAGTTCAACCTGTTGCCTCTGTGCCTACTACGTCTGTCATTTCTTCTATGGTTGTTGGTCAGTCTGCTCAAGCGGGTCCTTCAACCTCTAACCCTGGTATTCTACAACCATGTGTATTGGAAATTTCACAACTATAGGCTATTTTAACTTTGTCACAGAATTCTACTGGCCTTGTCTATTCAAAACCGAGCACGAATTGCCCTGGCAGGAAACTTTTTTATCGAATCCCATGGTAGCCACAACAACCATTCCCACAGTATCAAGCTTATCCAGGTCCTGGTCAACAAGCCTACCCCAATTTGGGTTACCAACAACATAATCCATTTTTTGGTATGCTAAGGCCTATTGCCCAGGTAATTCCATCTTATCCTGGTTATGCTCAACCTGACTTTAATCGATATTTTCCATTTGTTGTAACATTAGAATTACCTAATTTAAACCGGCTCACCAATGATCCCATTCATTATTTACCTTGGTGGCCGGTGATTCCTCATAAATTACCCTCAGACATTCCAAAATTCAATGGAAATTCTGGAGAAGACCCATCTACGCATTTCATGACTTATCATTTATGGTGTTCATCAAATTCCTTAAATGATGATTCTTTTATGTTGCATCTTTTTAAGCAAACACTTACTGGTCTGGCTGCGAAGTGGTACATTGAATTACCATGAGCTTCATTTGATAAATTTACAACTTTAGCCACTACCTTTTTAATCCACTTCCATTTACCCATCATATATGAAATTGGAATAGAACTTTTGACTAGATTTAAACATACCACTGCTACTCATATATCGGATCATATACATGAGTGGCATCGTCATCATTGAATGATTAAAATTTTTTTTCCTAATCAACTTTTAGCTGAGTGGTTTATTAATTCCTTGTTGCCATCTATCACCGAGGATGTGGCCAAAGGCAGTGTTCACTGAAGAGCAAGTAACTGCTCATGCCTAGTATCTAGATTTGATTTACACTCAGTCTGGCATGCTCTATGAAAATATTCCAAATGTGTTGTGACCAAATTTTACTATTCCAACTTCTCCATCTGGTTAGGACATTTATGTCGGCGATGGTGTGATTAGTTCTGATAGCACTCCGGCAGCAAGTCGACCAACTGGTTCTACACTTGATGTTTCAAATCAAAAACCTATTACATCTGATCCTGCATCTTCTTCTGAAATCCATGTTGTGTCATCTGACAAAGGAAAAGGTGACTAGCAAACTGGAAATAGGAAGAAGGGGAAATATAAGAAGAAATCAAATTCACCCCCATAGGAAAAATCAGCTGATTCATTCAGTTCTTTTTGGAAAGCTTGTTACCCTTGCTTGATATGTAATGAGGAGAATTTAATGCGAGATTTTCCTCACCTCTCATAATTCCCAAAGCTTCTTAAGACTTCTGTCACTTCTCTAGTGTTGAAAAATACTTTTCTGAACCCGGAAAAACATATGGTAGCTACGGATCCTGTTTCTAGTTCACAAGTGCTTACGCTATCTGCCACTAAGCCAAAAATTGATGTTTTGGTGTCTACTCAAAGTAAATATCACATTAATCCATTGTTGTTGTCAAATGGTTAGGCTACATATTAACCTACCATTTCGACTTCGACCTCATCTAACTCGGTTCTACCGCCTATCATTCCATAGTTAACAATAAAGTTGCCGAAGGGAGTAGTTCAAAAATCGACATTTAACCCTCGAGCTCATGCAGCTCAAAATTATAATGTAGTAGAAGATCTAGCTCAGTCACATTCTTCTATGTCAACGCTTGAGGTTCTTCAGAATTATCTAGACTCCCAAAATCATGCTTTGTTGTCCGTGATTGGCAGAATTGATCCGATGGATTCAAATCTTGTAGTCTTTAATCATGTGGGCTATGTGACACAATTACCAACAAAATTAGCATTCTTGATTCAAGTACATGTCCTGAATCACCTCATTCATCGAACTATCATTGATGAAGGCACATCTACTTATATCATGTCTATGAGTTGCTGGAAGTAACTTGGCTCATCGACCTTGTCACAAGCACCTACGTTGTTGAAAGCTTTTGACGGTCATACTTATAAGCCTTGTGGGATTATTAGTAACCTGTAAGTTGAACTAGGGTAAAAATCAATTACTATTGAATTTGAGGTCATTGACGAACCCCGTGACTACAATATATTACTTGGAATACCATGGATTTACGCTATGGCTATGGTAGTATCTAATTACTTTTTTATGATCATCTTCCCCCATAAAGGAAGTATCACAACCATTGATCAACTCTCTTTCTTCACCTTTGGTTCCTAGGAAAATGGAAGTGTTCTGATTGCTCACAGACCCCATTCTTCTCTTTAGAACATTGGCGTATTACTCTTTAAGGATCCTTCCCTAATGGGCACCTTTTCGTTAACATCGCATGTGACATCAGCGAAAATTGAAAAAATAGAGAGCTTCAATATGGTATCTTCCACTTCATCTGAGATAAGGAAGATTCCCAATGATTTTAAAATAGACAGGCTGGGTGAAACTGTTATGAGGATAGTTCTTTTACTGTGTCAACCTCGTTAAAAAAGGAATCAGGTCTTCAGGATAGTTCTTTTACTGTGTCAAACTCATTAAAAAATGAATCAGGTTTCCTTGAGGATAGTTCTTTTACTATGTCAACCTCGTTAAAAAATGAATCAGGTCATGAGGAAAGTTCTTTTACTGTATCAACCTCGTTAAAAAATGAATAAGGTCTTGAGAATAGTTCTTTTACTATATGTCAACCTTGTTAAAAAAATGAATCAAGTGTTGAGGATAGTTATTTTACTGTGTCAACCTCGTTACAAAATGAATTAGCTCATGACGATAATTCTTTTATTGTGTCAAACACGTTAAAAAATGAATCATGTCAAGCATGAATTTTCCTTTTTTTCAAGCTTGTGTAAAAATAAAACTACCGTCAACCATAATTATTCCTATGTTTCAAGCTTGTATGAAAATGAAACCTAGATTGATTCCATTTTAGTATTATTTTTAAGACCCCTTCAACTAATGAAAATCCTGAGCTTCTTTTGCTATTCTATTCATTCTTGTAAAACGTACATGAAAATTTCGAGTTCTTTATGTCTTTTCCTGCTCTTTAATTAAATTGAAAGTCGACCACAAAGCATACTTTTATCTCGTTTTTCAGCTTTGTTAAACACGAAAATGGAACTCAAAACACACTTTTATCTCTTTTTTGAGCTTTGTTAAACACGAAAAAGGAACCCCCTGGAATTCTCTTTCAACTCTTTTCAGACTCCCAAAACATGAAAATATTTTCGAGCACTTGTCCTTTCAAGATCGTAAAAGGAATTGAAACGAGATTTACTCAGTGTAAGTTTAACCCTTTTCCAGACTGGGATAGAGTATGTTTATGAACAAGGAAAACACTGGCCAAACATGGCTAGGAGGTTCTCTCACATATTATTTTATGCCTTTTTGGATTTGAGGGACTATTATACGAAAAATAACTTGTGGAGTTTTCTTTTAGTCCCTTTTTCAAACTCTCTAAACATGAAAAAGGACCGAGTCTTCGAAGGACATGCCCTTTGAACACCTGGGTGGGGTATGCTCCTTAAGAGACAATTATGAAGGTGTCTATAAATCATTGGTCTTTCCAACATTGTGCTCTGATGTTATGGAGATATAGAGTTGTTTTTCAAGGCATTATTATGTGAAAATTCTAGAAGATATGATGCTATACAGATGGGTTACCAATCTAACTTTTCTTATGAAAATTATTCAGATTGATAATGTCCAAGTACCTTTTATGGATTATGAATACCTCCCTAGTTAAGAGGGAGTGTTTAGATATGTAACTAGGTTCAATCTTCATAATGACATACATAATCATTATTTTGTGTATTTGATGTAATGAGAAAAATAAATGTATTAGTTTTAATATTGAGGCATGGTTTTCATATCAAGGAAATTTATTTTTATAGGTCAATCTCCCATGGTGAGCTCTTAGGGATTATCAATTGAATCTACAATTCATTTAGTTCATTGTCATGTATAAAGACCCATTTTGGAATGATACATATTATTGCAAGATTTATGTAAGTCAAAGTAAAGTCAAATAATTCTCCAAAGACCAAATCATAATGTAAAATAACAAGTTAGTCTTCTCAAGCATCAAGTCGGCCTAGAGATAACTTTAAGTTGAACTAAAAGCATGGAGGAGGAGTGTATATATAGGAGGACTTGACCTCACTTAAGGAGGCATTCATTCATCATCATAAAGTTCGATCTAAGTAAGAATGAGTGACTGAAATAGGGAAGAGAAGGAAGGGAGAATCTCGAGAAAAAAAATATAAGGTTTGCATCTGTTTTAGGGCTTGAATTTGTCACACATGTGAGGAAGGATTATGGAATCCATCTATTGCAGAAAGGTTAAATTTCACACCTTTATGAAGTCGAATCAACACAAGGAATTGATCTACCTTTCAAGTCAAGATCAGAAGAAGAGTAAATCTAGCCAAGAGAAGGAGGAAAAAGGATTGAAATTACTGTAAGTCTGCCAGAGGTGTGAAAAGTATAGTCCATTGGAGGGGGTTGGGAGTTGCAGTCAAAGAGGACGAGAATTTCATACTAGTGTTTCAGGATCTAAGGCTATAGTTGAAGAGGATATTGCAATTGAATCAATAAAGGATTAAATTTGGTTTGAGGCAATTTGACATGGTCTTGGATAAGTTCTTGGTTAAGGGTCTAGGTCTTGAAATTCATCAATTGAAGATTGTATAAGAATAATTTTTTTTTGGGTTTTCGTGTCAAGATTGGAGATTTTTTGGCCCTTGCTGATCGCCTGTATTTTGTGTCATTTGTCTCATTGTTCTTTATGTTTTGGTAGAGTTTTGATGAAGAGAACAAAATTTTATTCAAGCGAAATAAGAACATAATTAAGGAAAGTAAAAATGCTTCACAAGAAGATATCACTTTAAGAGAAATAATCTATGCTTGTTGTTCCTAGATTTCTAAACAATTTTAAGAAATGTGAGCTCTCGTTGAAATTATTTAATTTTCCAAAATTGTCTTTATAGTATATCTTAAATCATAATTTTATTCAAACTATAAACAAGGAACATAATTATTTTATTTTTCATATGCCCTCATGCATTTTATCATGTAAACATTTTGGTTGAAACACAAAAAAAAAAAATTACTATAGAAAATACATAATTTTTCCATGGGATAAGTTGTTGAAAAAGGAAACAAGAAAAATTGAAAATGGCACCCAGAAATGACACCCAAGGGGGCTTTTGATATAATTTTCCCTTAATTAAATTGGAAGAAAAAATGTAATTTCATCTCATGACAACTTTTATTAGTTAACTGAGTTAGGAAGACTTAGTTAGCTTAGGAAATTCGAGTTGAGGGTCAGAGAGGAGGCATGTATATTTCTCCCATGATTTTATGGGGTCCAGTTACGTTTATTTGTGAGTTGTAATTAGGAAACTAAAGTATTTGAGCTAAAATTAGTTTAATTAGTTCTAACTGAGATATGAGCTAGTGATAGGTCCTGTGAATTAAATCTGATTTAATTCACAAGTAGTGATCACCTAGTTAACTGATAATTCACTATAAACAGTGGTTGCATGTCATTCTAAGGAAGACATATTTGATATTGAGGTTAAAGGGAAGATAACTATCAGTTGTATAATTATAAAATTGTATTGGTAATGCATGAGGTCATAAGGTTGCGTTGAAGGAATTGCATAATAAATTCTTGGGAATTTACTAATTAATAGGTGCTCAATTAGCCCAAGAATGCATAAGAAAGGGTGGCTAGGTAGAGGCAAGAAATAGGTTAAATATTGGACCAAACTTGCTTAGATTAGTGCCAGTTTTGAGCAGGATCAGAGCGAGACAGCTAGCAGAGTGCATATATTTCTTAGGAAGAGAAATAAAATTATCTTGTTTCATGGTCTCAACTTTATGAAATATTCATATAATGGTGTTTTTCTCCAGATACATATTGTCTTGTGAGATTGATGATTTATTTCTCTTACTTGTTATGTGATTGTGCGATCATAATTTGGTTTCTGCAAATTGTAGAAGGATCTAGTATTTTGTTTTAGTACATTAGAAGATCATATTGAATCCATTTGGATAATTTCTGCATGGTATTAGAGGAGGAATCACAATAGAAGAGAATAATTGGAGTTTGTTTTGAACATATACAACAATTTTTTAGATTTATTCTTAAGGACCAAAACAGATCAAGATTTCTTTCAATGGCTTGAGACTTGAATATTCCCTTGAGGGAAATTCAAATTACATAACATGGAAGGACATGAAGGTGTTGGGGTTCTAATATTTAACTAGGTTGACCATCCCAAAAGATGAGACAACATAGAACCACTTTCAGACCTTAGGATCTAGCCCTCCTAGGTCCAGAGAGGGATCTCTCTATGAAGTCAAAGGATATGTCTTTGAGGCTTAAAGTATAAGATTTTAGGCTAGTTATAGGCTTGATGTTATTGGTTTGATTGTTTGTGCTTGGTTGGAGGGAATCAGGGAAAGAAGGACCAATATAAGACAAGGGTGAGCAAAGAGGAAGCTTAGGCAGAGACAGATAACTCAAAGAACATCAAAGCCATTGGGCTATGGAGTCAAGAAAGGATTTATTTGTGTTCAATGTGCAAGCTTTCAGTTGGGCTAGTCATCTAGAGCATTTGGATCTTAGAGATGATAGTTGGAATGGAACATTAAGGATAGAAAAAATGTGAGGAAGAGAACCAACCAACTCTGTCTATAGATCAGGTCAGAGGTAATTTAACTCCAGGCCTGCTTGGACAAAATCAGAGGTGTAACAAGGGATCTAGGAAAGGTTTAATTGGGATGGAAAGTTCCTAGTGAGGTAGATGCAGGATTCTAGACCTCCCAGGTTCTCAACACATTCAACTAAATCCTAACAAGAACATCTGAACATAAACTTCATCAATTCATACATCAGAGAGCAGGAAATTTCCTCCACTACACTGGTTAAATCAATTGAAATCAACATTCAGATACACATATAAGCAGAAAACATGGAGGTAGGGAGAGCAGGAAACATAAGGCACCTATCAAGGGTGAATCTTACATTATACTTCTGTTGCCTACCAGCAGAAACATGATGAAATAAAAGCAAGTCAATAAAAAATACAGAGAAAGGAAAACATCACCAGCTGCTTTAGATCAGGATCCAAAGAAACATGCTTGTCATATTAAAAACAACACCAATCAGGTACATCATAGCCCATAGCTTGAACATTCAGTCTGAATACATCAAATCTTAACCTATCTTACAATACACAGAGAAATTGTCTCAAGAGGAGAATACTTGCATTCCACTGATTTCTCATCAACAACCGTTACAATCTTTCTTTCTGTGCTTTATAGCAAGGGATAAACCTAAGATCGACTGAGAGGGTAGGTGGTCATCCTTATCTTTAAACACAAACATGAATGCGAGGCGAAACCCCATTCTATAGACATGCTATATATCTGTCTGTCCTTCCTTGTAAGAGAATGATCACTCCAGTTGATCTTGACATTTTGGCTTGTTGTACTCCGTTGATTTGAACGAAGAAAATAAAGCTAGGAAGGTACGTCTCACAAATGCACATTTGTTTCGAGGATTTGTAGTTGGGCGGAAATTCTGCTTTGGGGACGATGCATAATAAAATAGTATGGATGCCTTGTACTGACGAAGAAAAACATTTCTTGATGAAAAACCACGATATTAGCCTTTGCGCTCGGGGCCTTTTGACCAGTTGAGTGCATGGTAGGAAGGTTTTCCTTTGAACACACTGATTTAGCGCTCCAGATCTTCATTAACACACCCTAATCTCCTTTGATTGTACTGAATGACTCTGCCTCTTTAATTTTCTTCTGACAGGGTAGCTCGGGCTTTTAATAGCGCTGAAATATTTTCCACAGAGCCTGAACCCGACTCTTTGAATAAACGACCTGTCTTCACCTTTCCGGGCCTTCTTCATTAAATGTACCAAGCTACAAAGCTTTCCTGCATCTCTCGGGCGATCATGGCGGCCATTTCTTTCAAATATCCCTGCAAAAACAAGAAGACTGTGAAGAAAACCATAGATATGAATGATGGAGGTGGCGAGGACGAAAGGTAGATGCAGAAAATAGCCG